>APFE030750504.1:10182-174383 GCA_000404065.3 Pinus taeda | reverse complement strand
TGCACCCATGGTATTTTGCCCGTGGTATTATATGTAATGGAGCCTATAAAAGGCTGGAAGGACTTCATTGTAATGTATGGCCTGGAGGTGAGCGGTGAAGGCTCACTTGGCCGGATTGGCCAAGGATAATGAAATTTCATTATGATTGGGTTTTTCCCTGGATTTGGGGTTTTCCCGGATAAACATTTGTGTTTATGTGTTTATGGTTGTTGCTGGTTATTTTCTTATATATGTTCCTCTCAGTAATTATTTATGTTATGCAGTAAATTTCTTAACAAGTGGTATCAGAGCCATGCCCCGAAGTTAGCCAAGTGGATGAATCCTCGAAATGCCGAATGAAGGTGGTGGGCCCCGGTAATATCACGATGGGATCCGTGGATGAGCTCGGCAGGCGGTGTGCTCCGGATTCTTCATGGACGTGTCCTGGTCCCAACACGGTGAAGAGGAGTTGACCTGGGATAGAGTAAGCTCTCAAGGCAGGTGGTGTTCCATGTAAGGCATGCGCTTCCAACGCATTGGAGGGGAGAATCCTGGTTGGTCGAGAGGGGACGGATGGATAATCGTTTGAGGGGAGGCTCGATGGTCCTTTGTTCGAGGGGAGGATTGTTGGGTATACGACCAAAGTCCCACATTGGCTAGAAGTGGGGAGGATCATGGGTATATAAGGATGGACAAATATCTCCATTGGTATGAGGCCTTTTGGGGTAAGTCCAAAAGCAAATCCATGAGGGCTTAGGCCCAAAGTGGACAATATCATACCATTGTGGAGATATGTGGTGTCCAGAGTTCTTACAAGATAGGAAAGAAGTTGAAGTGTCTTAGATCATACAATGGAGGTGGATACTACAACAAAGAGTTTCATAACTCGTGTTCAAAACATGAAATTCATAGACAAAAGATAGTTCCAAGAACACCACTGGAAAATGGTGTGTCAAAAAGGATGAACAAGACAATCATGGAGCATGCAAGGTGCATGAGATTGCATGTAGGATTGCCCTTATAATTTTTGGCAGATGTTATATATATTGTTGTTTATATAATAAACAAAGGGCCTTCAAGTTCATTGGATGGTGGTATTCCAAAGGAGGCATTGATAGGTAAAAAGGTAAACTACTCATTTTTAAAGACTTTCGGTTGTGAAGCTTTTGTCCACATTAATAAAGAAAATAGAACAAATATTGAGGAAAAATCAAAGAAATATACCTTTATTGGATATGGTCTAAATGATTTTGGTATGATTATGAAAATCACAAAATGATTAGGAGCTAAGATGTCATTGAAGGCCCTCCAAATTAGACATAAATTAAGGCTCATTTGACAATCCTTCAACACATTAAACCTCTTTTTTTTAATTAGATGACATATTTGTAGCTTTAATATGTTCATTAGGAAGGCTTAGAGATAATTGCATATTTGGGCCAAATATTATTTATTTTTGTATAATATTGTGAGAATATTGGGCAGATTCTGAAGATTTGGTGGAGGAGATAATCTAGGGACTTGCTCCTGCTACAGGAGAACCAATATTGGATAAAAAAAGAAAAATATATTATGAAATTATTGCACAAATTCTAGAGCTCTAGTGATTTAGAAAATCTAGGAATGTGGTCCATGTCATTTAATGTTGATTCCTAGTGTTGGGAACCATATCCACTATTTGAGGGATTTTGGAGGGGAAAGCTTCCTCCTTTCAAGGAGAATACTTCCCCATCAATTTTTAAAAGTACGAATTCAAATTTTCCTCTAGGGGCATGTATTTCTTATCTTGTGGAGAAAAATTGTTATTTAGCAGCTCCACTTTCATTTCTTGCATGGATGTACTTGGATTGATTCAAATAATGAAGTTTGGTGTCATTTTAGCTACTAAAGCTTGATTTCCTTCATAGTACTCTGATTTTCCTTGGGATTGGCCATCCCAGGAGCCTTAAATCCCTCTTGTACAATTTATTTATTTCCTTTGAATGTCCTTTTCACTTACATCTCTTATTTCTGCATTTACTATTCATACTTCTTTTGTTTTAGGTTACATTGGGAAACTGATTGAAGTGAGTTGTTTTGTAGGTTATTTATAGAGTCACAAGAATTATTCATCCTTATAACATCTTTGAAAATTCATATCCATCATAGAGCTACTTGGATTGTTTTACTAGTTCACAAATCTAGAATTTCTGGAAGTCCCTTATAGCAAAATAGTAGTAATTTTCTGCTATTTGATAGAATGTGTTAATGAGCTTCATTTTAGTTGATTCCATTTGTATTGGGACATAAAAAAATTCAAGTTAATAAAAAAAAAAATCTCTGTAGAATTTTCACTTGAATAGGTTAGGCATTTGGTAGGTTAACTAGCTCACTACTTCTTGAATTTCTAGTTTTTAGAGTAGTAATTTTCTTCATTTTTCTAGCACATGTTAACAGGGGTATTTTGGAGTGATTCCACTTGGAATGGAGTCCTAATACATCCTACTTAATAAATAAAAAAATTCCCCATCCCATTTTCATTTGATTTGCTTGTACATTCAAAAATTTATCTCCTCTTGTAGCAAAATAGGGCCTCCTATAGCACCTCCTTTAGCACTCATGTAGCACATGTAAACTTAACTAGATATGCTCCAAAAGATTGTTTTTTGTCTCTTAGGCTTGAATCATGACCCGTAGGCTATGAATACATGATTGAGGAAGACTAAAGACCACTATAAACTCACTTTTCCTTCACTACAAGTACAAATATTGAATCAGAATTAGAAGACAAATTTCCATATTTGAATAACAATGAATGTTTTCTTATGAAATGTACATGGGTTCTGTTACTAAAGATAAGTTTCCTTGAACACCGTGATAAAAAGGGTGATTCATCAATGAAAAGTAGATTCTTGAATTCATGCTTCCTTAAGGTTTTAGTTACAAGCATTATTGTTGAAAAGATCAAATTTCCCTTTTCAAAACAACATTCCACATTATGCAATTAGAGTATTAATTTACATTCCATAAGTAGACTAATGTTTGCATTTTTTCAATTAGGTCAGTGTTTGATTTAATAATATTTTCTTAATTGGATAATATCAACAAAAGGATGACACATTTCATTCTACACATACAATGTCGACACCTCTTAAGTTTGTACGAACCTTGGATTGATAATTTAAGTTGGTAGCCTTGGGACTTGCAACATTATTGTTGCAATATTGGAGCTCATTAGTCATATTCAATGAAAAGGTATTTTATAAGGATCAAATGTAGGAAAATAAATAGGGAAAGGAAAACAAAGAATATGAGTGCTTGATGAGATCACAGAAAAAGTAAAGGTGCCTGAAAATCATAATAGTCAGCGACCACAACAACAACAACAACCACAAAATAAATAAGCACCTTGAACACCTGAAAGTGATTTTAGAAGATCTACCAGAACACATAGACCTCATGAACCATACTCTCCATCATTATATATATTGTTGATTTATTCTGGTCAATGGAAATATATGAAGAATCAATGCAGATAGAAACCACGAAGAAGTGGGAGCAAGCCATGGAAGAAGAGGTGGACTCCTTGATGCATAACCAGACTTGGGACTTAGTCAAGTTGCATGCAAGTAAAATAACATTGCAGAATAAATGGGTTTATAGGTTGAAGGAAGAAGATGGAGGAAAATAGAGGCATAAGGCTAGACTTGTGGTGAAGGGGTTTGCACAAAAGAAAGGTAAAGACTTTGATGATTTTTTCTCCTGTTGTTAAAATGACTTCAATTATAACTATTTCAAGTCTAGTGGCAACATAATATTTTTATCTTGAGGAATTAGATGTAAAGACAACCTTTCTCCATGATGATTTGGAGGAAGAAATATATATGTACTAGCCACAAGGATATGAGGTCAAAGGGAAGGGGAAATTAGTGTGCAGGTTGAAGAAGAGATTGTATGGCCTAAAATAGGCTCCAAGGCAATGGTATCTAAAATTTGACAAGTTTCTCTTAAAAAGGTTATACTAGATGTCATTCTGATAATTGTTTTTATCTTATGAATCAAAATTATCGCAGCTATATTATAGTTCTATTGTATGTAGATGAATTGTTGCAAGGTCTAACATGTAGGAAATAAATGTGCTCAAAGGTAAATTGGTAAATTCATTTGCAATGAAGGATTTGGGTGCTGCAAAACAAATCCTTGGTATGATAATAACTAGAGATGAGAAAAATTGTAAATTAACATTTTCTCGGATTGAGTACATAGAAAAGGTGTTGGAAATATTTAATATGTAGAATGAAAAAACAATTAGTACACCTTTGGCTAGCCATTTCAAACTAAGTAAGGAGATGTGTCCCAAGACCCAGGAAGATATGGATAGTATATGTAAATTTACATATGCATCAACACTTGGAAGCTTAATGTATGCAATGGTTTGCACAAGCCCTGATATTGCACATGCAGTGGGAGTTGTAAGCATGTATATTAACAATCCAAGAAAAGAGAATTGGATGGAAGTGAAGTGGATTCTCAAGTATTTAAGAGTTACCATAAATCAAGCATTGTGCTTTAGTGGTTCAAACATTTCTCTACAAGGATATGTTGAGGTAGATATGAAAGGTGATAGACATAATAGGAGGAGCACCACAAGGTATGTGTTTACTGTAAGTGGAAAAACTGTCAGTTGGGTTTCAAAGTTGCAAAACGTTTTTTCACTTTCAACAATGGAATAAAAGTATGTTGTTGCTATAGAGGCTAGTAAATAAATGGGTTGGTTACAAATTTTTATGGATGAATTAGGAAAGAAGTAGAAGATGTGAAGGTTCTAGAGTGACAACTAGAGTTCCATTCATCTTGCAAAGAACTCAACATTTTATTCCAAGACTAAATATATATAAATCAAGTCCATTTCATACGGTTAGTGTTGAAAGATGGACAGTTGAAGCTAAAAAGGATACACACTAGCCAAAATCCTCCAAACATGTTAACAAAATTTTTCTAGGTTAAAAGTAGCCTGCTAGCTCACATAAAAAAAAGAAATTATAACATGGATGATATAGTTGAATTTAGTGAACTTGTAAGAGATAATTATGAGTGTTCTCAGATGTTTTGGAGATATTGTATGAGTGCCATCAAAGTAGCCAAGGATGCATCAATTTTAGCATTGGGATTTTGTTACTTTAGGTTAGGGTTTGGTTGTTCTAAGTTGTGGTTCGTTGATGGAAATTTTGGGTTCTTACTATGCTCCATAGTAACCAAGTCTCCTACAAGTCAATATGAGGCTTGTACTTCAGGTATCATTAGCTTTGTTTACCTTTCCAAACCAAATTTTAAAAAATCAGATGAATTCTATTGGAATCCCTTCCTGATATCCAAGGAAGTTCATTGACTTAACACTTGACGTAGACCAATGATGAAGTATTTGTCTTAATAACAACCAAAAATGTGTTGTCTGATTCAAATGTTAGAAAAATATATATTACTGAGCAATGGAACACATAAAATATATTGCAGAAATATAAACACAAAACACATAAAACAAGAGAGACACATATATGCGTGGTTCACCCAAATTGGGCTATGTCCATGGGAAACAACCAATCCTTCCTTTTATATTATCTAGCAAACTGAAGAGATACAACCTACAACAGATCCGTTGTGATTCCCTCTTCTCTCTCGCTCAATCTCCTCTCTCTTTCTCACTCAGAATACAAATCAACATAGATGTAATACAATTCCCTCATATATAGTGAGGGATTTCCTTCTATGGCAAAAAACCCTAAATTAAACATAACTTCTACTGTCAGATCTCTGCCTAATGAATGACCTAGATTGACTACAAAATTACAACATCTTACAAGGAAATTTTACATATATTTTTAGCTTTGGGGGTGTTGCCCCCGATCCCCCACCAGGGGGGTGGCTCCTAAAGATCGTTGCAGCCCCCCGTGGACCCCCTTATAGCAAAAATATTATAGATGACATTGCCATCACATTACGAACTGGGGTCCAATGAGGTGATACCTTTGAATAAAGAAGATAATCAGACTCCACACCCAACAATCTCCCACTTGGAGACTGATTATAGAAACTCCACCGCTACTTCATTTGCTGGACAATGACTCCACTTTAGGCCTGGTTGTTTCTCATCTTCTACATCATACTTGAAGACCAATTGAAACTGAGAAGAATCTTAGTTTCTCCCTAGTTACAACTTTTGTTAACATATCTGCAGGATTCTAGCTAGTGTATATATTTTCCAGCTTCAATTGTCCATCTTCCAACACTTACCATATGAAATGATACTTAAGATGTATATGTTTAGTATTGGAATGAAATGCAGAGTTATTTGCAAGATGTATGGCACTCTCGTTGTCACCGTATAACCTGCCCAACTCCTCCTTCTTACCCAATTCATCCATAAACCTTTGTAACCAAATCATTTCTTTACTAGCCTCTGTAGCAGCAACATACTCTGCTTCCATTGTTGAGAGTGCAACAACACTTTGCAGTTTTGAAACCCAACTCACAGTTGTTCCATCTACAATAAACACATACCCTGTGGTGCTCCTCCTATTATCTCTATCACCCACCATATATGCATCAACATATCCCTGTAGAATAATGTTTGAACCAACAAACCATAATGTTTGATTTGTGGTACCTCTCAAATGCCTGAGAATCCACTTCACCACCATCCAATGCTATTTTCCTGGATTGTTCATGTACCTGCTTACAACTCCCATTGCATGTGCAATATCAAGCCTTGTGCAGACCATTGCATACATTAATCTTCCAATTGTTGATGCATATAGAACTTTAGACATATCAGCCATTTCTTCTTGATTGTTGGGACATACCTCCTTACTTAGTTTGAAATGGCTAGCCAAAGGTATACTCACTAGTTTTTCATTCTGCATATTAAATCTCTTCAACACCTTTTCAATGTACTCACTCTCAGACAATCTTAATTTTCGATTCTTCCTGTCTCTAATTATTCTCATACCAAGGATTTGTTTTGAAGCACCCAAATCCTTCATTGCAAATGACTTCGTCAATTTTCTTTTGAGAACATTTATTTCCTACATGTTAGGACCTGCAACAAGCATATCATATATATACAATAACAATATAATATAGTTGCCATCATTTTTCCTTTTGAGATAAACACAATGATCAGAGTGATATCTAGTATAACCTTGTTCAGACATAAACTTGTCAAGTTTTAGATACCACTACCTTGGAGCCTGTTTTATGTCATAGATGCTCTTCTTCATCGTACACACTATTTTCTCCTTCCCTTTTACCTCATATCCTTGTGGTTGCTACATATATATCTCTTCCTTGAAATCCAAATGGAGAAAGGTTGTCTTTACATCTAACTGCTCAAGATGAAAATCTTCAACTGCTACTAGACTTAAAATAGTTTTTATAGAAATCATTTTAACAATGGGAGAAAATATCTCATCAAAATCTATACCCTTTTTTTGTGCAAACCCCTTCACCACAAGTCTAGCTTTATACCTTTTTCTACCTCCATCTTCTTCCTTCAACCTATAAACCCATTTATTCTGCAATTTTGTTTTACCTATAGGTAACATGACTAAGTCCCAAGTCTCGTTATGTACTAAGAAGTCCATCTCTTCCTTCATGGCTTGCTCCCACTTCTTCCTGGTTTCTACCTACACTGCTTCTTCATAATATTCCGGTTCACCAAAATCAATAAAAAATACATTATATAATGAAGGAGAGTATCGTTCAGGGGATCTACTTATCCTGGTCATAACTAAACCATTCCAACTTTCTAGCAATGAGCACAAAAGTAATAAAGCCCTAACTTCATCATCAAAAGTTACCCCTATAGAACTTAACTGACTAGTAACTATATTAAATTCATTTAAATGGTCAGCAATAGATCCACCTTCTGACATCTCCATATTAAATAAACACTTCATAAGAAATACCTTATTTGAGGCTGAGGGTTTTTTATATAGTTTGGCCAATGCCTTCATTAAAACCTTTGTTGTCATTTCCTTTGAAATATTAAAGGCTACCGATGTTGCTAGGCACAACCGTATTGTTCCAAGTGCCTTTCTATTGAGAATATCCCATTCTGTGTCTGTCATACTCATCGGCTTCTTTGTCTTTCTGCTCAATAGTAGGTGAAAATCTTTCTGGTACAAATAATCTTCCATCTCCATCTTCCACAACTCGTAGTTTTGGCCGTTAAATTTTTCGACCCTAAACCTACCATCTTCTGCCATTACTCCCACTCAAACTAGGAACCCTTCTCTCCTATGAGTTTATCAGCCAAATAGACTTTCGGCTCTCATACTAGTTGTTAGAAAACTATATATTACTCAGCAATGGAACACATAAAATATATTGCAGAAATATAAACACATAAAATAGGAGAGACACAAATACCTGGTTCACCCAATTTGGGCTACGTCCATGGGAAACAGCTAGTCCTTCCTTTTATATTATCCAACAAACTGAAGAAATACAACTTACAGTAGATCCATTGTAATTCCCTCTTCTTTCTCGCTTAATCTTCTCTCTCTTTCTAACTCAGAATACAGATCTACATAGATGCAATACAACTCCCTCATATATAGTGAGGGGTTGCCTTCTAGGGCAAAAAACCCTAAATTAAACATAACTTCTACCGTGAGATCTCAACCTAATGAACGGCCCAGATTGACTACAAAATTACAACATCTTATAAGGCAATTTTACATCTATTTTTAGCTTCAGGGGTGTTGCCCCCGATCCCCTGTCAATAGATGCTCCTAAAGATCATTATCGCCTTTCCCCTTCCCCCCCTACATGGACCCCCCTTGCAGCGCAAATATTACACGTGGTGTTACCGCCCTATTAAGAACTCAGGTCTAATGTGGTGATACCTCTAAATAAAGAAGATAATCATGCTCCACACCCAACATCAAAATGGTAAAAAACAATTGGCCATTAGCATATAAAACTACATAACACCATGAATGCATGCATGTTCCTAAGAATGTGTGTGTGTGTTCTTGAGCCATGCCGACTTGGTGCCTTAGTTGGCAATTCAAGGTTTGTTGGGCTTTGATGCCCAAGAACAAGTGGGCACTCCTAGGAATGTACACATACTCCTGCAAGTACACATTCTTGATGGCCCCATCTCCACATTTGGAGCCATCATTAGTGTGTGAGCACCCATAAGAATAAATTAATAATTTATAGAAATTTATTCTAACCTACCTCAGTACTATCTCATTATATATATTATATAAACCTACACTAGTTTAGTTTTTCTTTGACTATAATTTTGTCATTTTAAAATTATTAAATATTAGTAAATTCAATCATTTTTTTATTACATTATTTTATATTTTTTTGTTTAGATTTATTTAAATTATTGTTTAAAGTTTATTCTTATTTATGTTACAAAATATTTATTTAAATTCTTTAATTATAAATGAAATGTCCACTTGAAAATTTTTTTGAACTCCCAAATAATTTTTTAATGCTTACTATAATTATGTTATTAATTATGTAAATTTTCATCTTTAAAGTATTCAATTCCTCGTTATAAAATATTTTGAATATTTATCTTTCTCTTATCATCTCACATAAACATCCTCCCATTAACATCTATTCTTAATACAACTTTCTAAATCTTCCTATTAACATCTATTCTTAATACAACTTTCTGAATCTTTCTATTAACATCTATTCTTAATACAACTTTCTAATTCTTTTAATAAAAATTATAGTGCATTGCATTTTTCTTCTCATATCTCAATAGAAATCTCTTGCCATTAATTTTCTTAACTTCTTATAAGTTTTCTTATCTTAAAACATCTCAAAAATATACTATGGAAAAATTAAAACTACACTTTCAAAAGGAATTTAAAAAAAAAAACATTTAGGTATCCTTCAAAGAGGGAAAATTTTAACCTACACCTTCCAGGAATTAAAAAAAAATAACATTTAGATACCCCTTCATTATTCACTTATCCTTGACATTAAATCTTGCTACTACAACCCTAGATCCATGGGAGTTGCTAAGATTACTTCACTTCATGAAATTATTATTTTGGCACATAGTACTACGGACATGTGTGAATTCATAGAAAGTATAAAAGAAGCTGCCAAAGTCGGTTTTTTTTTATGGTGGATGATTGTTTATATTTATTTTATTAATGGTAATTTAGTTATTATAAATAATTCTAGTTTATCATTTATGAAAATGAAATTTGAATAAAAAAGATGAGCAAATAGAATACAATAGCTATCTTCTTTTTAACCATTCAAATATATTAATTAACATAAACATATATAGAATACAATACCAGCCAGATTAATTACTTGACCATATTTCTCATACTGAAATGTAGGACCTTCAGACTCAATCAGATCATGTAGACACCAGTAAAAGATTGTGTTGACATTTATATCACTACATGGCCAAAATCAAATATATGATAAGTGATGACCTAGAAAAGAGTGAGGAGAATGAAACAAGCCTCAGATGGGTAAAATGCAAATAACATAGTACAGCAGAGATCAGAAAAGGTAGTTTGACATGTTTGCTTGAAGTGTTGCATAGAATACAATGTTGTGAAAATGCTTCTGTTTTTTCCATCTTTTGACAGAATGGGAAACTGCTTTTCGAAAATATCAGTAACGTCCATTTCACAGGGAGAAAAGATAGAAACTGGTAACCAAACAGTCAGTTCCAGAGTCCATGGCTTTACCTCCCAAATTATTGGTACTGTAATGGCGTATTCGCTTTTGGACTGAAACCTTTCATCCACAAACAGCCCTGTCCTTGTCTCTTATTATTCTCCACGGATGTAACACTAGCAGACTACACCCAACAGTGTTCTAGAGAAAATAGCCATATGAGATAGAGATGGATATAGAAGCTATGATTTATATGTCAGACATATGAGATAGAGATGGATATAGATGATGAATTTTGCATGTATTTTTTTAAGTATATTTTTTGGTCGAATTTGTTTAGAATTTAGCAAGTATTTATTTGAATCACAAGTTTAAGTTGTATATTTTCTATAGTTCAATTGTCTAAAGATTTTTCAAAAATATAGTCAATTATACAATTTGAACGACAAAATACCACAATTTGAAGGACAAAATACCACAATTTGAACGACAAAATACTACATTTTGACTTAAAATTATTTTACCCAAATTCCAACCAAATACACCCAAACCTATAGTCTCTGGAAAACGCACGATGCTATGGGGTGGATGGCGATAGGGATTGTGGGCAACGAGATACAAGAAAATCCAACTGGTGTGGGGACAACAGAGGTCTGGTGGGATGGAAACAGCCGGACTGCATGCAGTGGTGGCCACGCTAATAATATGAGTCCACAGTCTTAGACATAGACAAGACAAAAGAGCACTAAATGAGATGGGTACAAGCTCCTTCTGCCCATAAAGCTGCAGGTCGGTGTGGAGGGCACGCCCTACCGTAGGCCCTGCCTCTGAACTGTGCATATGCATTTGCTTCTCACAACATTTATTATTCTGAATATCCTGTACATTCTCAGCCAACGCTAGGCATGCAGATGGGCATTATACCAACTTCTAAACTCTGACCGTGTACATTATGGAATTTTTTCCTCATTATATTAATTATTCTCGTCCCCTGGACATGCTCTGGCACCTCCATGCAAAAGGCATTATCATCAAGTACAGCAGCCTCGTGGATATATCAAAAAGTTGACTAAATAGTTACACTCAGAACCTTTAAATTTTATTTCTAAATCAATATAAAATGATAAAAGATCATAAAGTACCAGAGTTCAACACTTTTTGTTAGATGGAGTTTATACTCCCCTAACTTATTGGTTAGTTTTTAAATTTAAATGTTCAAAGTAGTGAATTAATTAATTATATAAACAGCTTTATAAGTTAGCATGGGTGATGGTATACTAAATAATAATGAATAAATAATTATATATTATAATATTTTAAATTTATTGTAAATTTAAATTTATAAAATATTTGGAGAGATTAATTTATTTTTTAGATAGAATTTTTGAAGTTTAATATACATAACTTTTTTAAAAAGGTGGAACTACTAGTTTTAAATCAATAATTTTAATATCAAAAAGTGCTTTTATTTATTCAAAATCACCTGGATAATTTTATATTATATATTAATATGTTTATATTAAATAATAATAAAAATTAATTTATTTATATTAAATAATAAAAACTACACTTGATTCTTTTCAATAATAATAAATTTAAATTTAAAACACTTATTCTCATCTTTAAACAACAATTACATACTCCTAATTAATATTTATATAATAGGTAAATCAACCAATCTAATAACACTTTTAGCATTTGAACTAGCATAGCACAGCATTAGCATATTAAGAGGAGACTATTGGAGATTGAGTTTTTTTCTTAAAATTATGTAGGGTCACACATAGAGTAAGTGGAATAATAAGTAGGTTAAATAAAAATTAATTTTTTAAAACCAATATAGATCCATCTTAAATACCTATTTAACTTGAGTCTAGAGGGATTTAATTTCTTCACCTGCAAATTTGATTTCTTCATGTGTTTTATTTTTATTTATTTATTTATTTGGGAGGATGTGAGAAAAATTTCAACTTTGATGATGGACTCACACAGTTACACATCATACTAGGCTATAGAATGAGCCTCTAGGCCCAATTAAATCTGAAAAATAAATATTAGAAATAAAGAGGAGTGCAAAATCCTACACCCTTTTGCAAGGACTCTCTAGCCCATCATATTACATATAAAAAAGGGGTTTATTATATATCAATGATCAAGCTCATGAATATCCAATTGTATAATAAATCACTTCAGCATGTGACAACTATTATTATATTATTATTATTATCCATTTTTAAGGTCACCCCCAAGCCACACACCAAATGTGTCTATGAGACCCCCTTGTTTGTGGGACAAGGGACCCACCTCACCTCAATTGTTTGACTGCTAAGTCCACTAAGGCATACATACTCTACCCCCCTCTAATTGTGACCTCTTAGGAGGAAACACATGCTCTTAACCATTAGGCCCACTAATCATTAAGCAAAATAGAGTCAAGCATGACAAGCCTTTCAATTGCATCCTAGGTGGGAGGGATGAGACCTCACTCATTCTATCACTCATTCTCATTCATTCATATAACATTTAACTAATGTCATATATCAATTATTTGGCATCAAAGTGGGGTTATGGCATTGTTTCAGAGGGAGAAAATCATGACCTTTATTTGGTCTCAATGGGTATAGAACCCAATCTTAATGTGCATTGTGAATTTAGTTTAGCACCACTCTCTTTTGAGTGATCCAAGATAAATGTCCTAGCATTTATCAACAAGCTAAGTGCTAGGCTTAATTCACTTGATTTTCACTTGAGCTACCAAAAGTTCAAATACATACTTGATTAGACACTTTAAATAGACTAGAAGCTTAATTAACATGAAACTCTAAATGCACATGAGAGAATAAGGAGACAAAGAGGCTAGCTTGTTGAGGTTCATTCTTAGTCATCTTACTTGACCATTCAATCAAAACTAAACTCCATTTCTCTAAGATTACCAACAAAAAGTGAAACACCTCAACACTCATATTAGCCAACAAACCAAGCATAGCCATTTTTGGGCCTAACTATGTGATTATCTCCCTCTTGTTCAATTTTCCCCTTCTATTAGTCCACATTCTTGAAAGCAAAAGTCTACTCACTATGCATGAACCCAAGGGACATTTGCCTTATTTTACATGGGCATAAGGATCCAATATCAACCTTGAATTTCCATTTCATAAGCCTATTAGATTCCTCATGTAATTAAGAATGCAATGTCAACCTCAAGCAAGAAATAACAATGTAAATGTTGTTTCAATAGAAAATTCAATTGGATGCTCTAGAATTATTCTATTTTCTAATGTAACAACAATGTAAATCTTTAACAAACCATCATCTTCAACAAGGTGTGAAAGACTTTTTATTGGGACTGCTTCTGAATGCTTAAGATGTTGGAAAATAACATAACCCTCTACAAATTTGTGGCTTAAGAAGTGTCATTATTATAGACATCAAAGAAGTACACACTCTCTTGAGCCACTTGGCCTCTTAATTTTAACTCTGGTTAAGCAATTAGTATTTATTTTCCATATATAAGCAATCACAAACTATTAATAATTATATATATCTTGGTTTGAAAGATTTTTAAACTTGCGGTTTTAGAAAAAAAACTGAAAACTAATCCACTTAAAAATGGACACATGAATAAACACATCATGAGCATGAAACATCTTATTTATGAGTATGAAACATCTTATTTATACATTATTGACTTTAATTTTTTTATTAATAAAATAATTTTCAATGCTCATTAAATAAATAACGTAAACATTCTTTTTCATTTATTATGTACATCTGCTTATCAAATAACAAAATTAAGAGAAGTACTTTTATAATTTGTATTTTTTATAAAAAATTATTGAAATTGAACACATATAAAAAAAACCTTATCCAATCATTTCTCCTCAAATCACCCAATTTCATTGTTCAATTTGTCTTACCTTTCACTTCATCTTTTCCGAGGCGCAAAGTCTGAAATTTTGTTAGTGGGCAGTGTAGATAGATAGGTATTGGAAACCCTTCAGGCCCACATTCCCCATTGAATGCTCTCTGACGAGAGGAATTGCGCACCTCCAGTAGCTCTTGGGCACAAAACTGCTCATGGATTTGATAACTCTTACCTAAAATACATTAATCGCCATAAAGCAGACAAGAAGAAGCCTGTGCGTATTGAAGGACGGATAACGATAACGTGGCGCTGGATGGTTGTTAGCAGTAGTTGCCGTGGCTTGGCCTCCTTTTTTTTGTTAAGAAAGAATGAAAAATCTTGTCATTCTTTTGGTGGTCTGCCACATTCATTCAGACTGGCACAAGCCATGTCGGCCGTTAGCCTGGCATACTGGGCTTCCAGGACTGATGTTAAACCTGAAAGACAGGCAAATAATACGCATAATGCCTTTGTACAGACACCAAAGATAAAAGCATGGCCCTTGCTAATTACAACCCATTATTGTATTCCCTGCAGTGCAATCTGATGACCCACCTACTAACTGTGAGGCCAGCAGCATCTGTTACAACATAAAGCCTGGATTTCTAGATATTATTGAGTAGGTTTGGAATTTCAAAACAGATTCAAAAGGTTGGAATTTGTTGGAATTTCAAAATAGACTCATAAAGTTGGAATTTCAAAATAGATCTATTTGTTAAATTTGATTTTTTCACATCTCATTCATTATCACTAACCTTTCACTCATTATCACTAACCTCTGACCTACTAGTTAAATTTAGTTTTTTATATCTCTCCAACTTATCAAGAATCTAGATGGTTTTGCGAATTTTTAAACTGTATTTGACAAACAAATCACCCGGTAACTAACAATTTATCCTTCAAATTCCATCCAGGCAGAAAAGACCTGTAGCCATTTCTGATCTGACCAAACCAACATTTCATGGATCCACATGATCATTAATCAATGAGATTGACTGGTTGCATGGTGGAAAGAATGTATACATTTCACAATAAATTCTTTCTCCAGCGCCAACAAAATAGTCAGAAACAAAGTAGGCCCAAATGACAACAACACGACACGAAATTATTGTTCTTGTTTGCATTATTTCTTTTGTTTTTACCATTGAAAGTAAGATGTTGCAAGGCTCACAAATACCATATACTTCGCAGGTTTAATCAAATTCCAGGGATTCAGACAAATCAGATCTGTCCTTTTGAGTAAATACAGCGCTTGGTGATTGGAGAATATGGGACTCGCACTACCACAGCAGTGCACTTCCTATTAAATTTCGGTACTGGTCATGCTATCTCAACAGGGACTACAGTATTATTGAGGGGAACTGTGTTCTTAGTGCGCATCACTGTCAATCCTATCAGCTCGATCTTGGCCAACCAGTCAATCACTTTCAAGACCATCTCTGCCAACCAGTCCATCACTTTTTATAAAATTTGATGGGCTGAAAAGATGGTGAATGTAATCTTACTGGATATGAGATTTGAGAAGGGGCCTGTCCAATAATTAGGTTTTCAATCGTTATCCAATAAAACGCACTGTCGGATGGTTCCGTGGAATTTGGATTTATATGAATCCTCAAATAGACTAAAGAGAAACAGGAACATAAATATTTATGATGGTAGCTAGTGGATTTAAAATAGCTATTACATAGTTTTTATTTCTATATAAAAATATAATATAATATTCAATAATTGTTAAAATTGTTTAATGATAAAAAAAATTATAGGGTGAAAATTTTATTATAATTGAATATTCAAATCAGCAGTGTCTATAGTTTTTGTTGCCTCTTATCATTAATGTAGGCTGAAGTATTAACAGTGTTTATAGCTCTTACTGTTTCTTATCATTAATGTTTGCTGAAGCATTATTATTATTTCAAGAAAATCACGCTAATTTTAATGACTAGGCTGGTGGTCACTGGTTGAAGTATCAATAGTGTTTATAATTTTTATTGTTTGTTATCATTAATGTTGGCTGAAACATTATTATTATTCAAAGAAAATCAGGCTACTTGTAATTACGAGATTGGTGATCCCTAAGAAATTAACCTATTACCTTACTTTAAAGAAAACCAACCCCTAACAAAACCTAAATAGTCTTAAACATACTCCAAGCTCAATGTTTAATAATATATATTTTAACTTATATTATTACCATTTTTATGAAAACATTTCATTTATAAAGCAAAAAATTATTATTTATCTTATTTGTATTTTAAGTTGAATAATTTCTACATCAACAAATTTACCATATTAAAGTTCAAAGTTAATAAATGTAATTCTCTTTTTAGTTAAACAATCAAGATTAACACTTGTTACAATTCTAAAATTCAAATTTTATTAAAAAAAATTGAAGTGATTTAAAAAAAAAATATTTAAAAAAAATATAAATTATTAATATATACCATATTAACTTATAACAAATAATGAAACATTATATTTTCCTAATACTATGAGTTGTACAAGTTTAAACCTTAAAATTCAAGCTTATAGGAACACAATCATGTCCTTAGTTAAATAATCACAACACTAACACTTGTACGGTCCTAAAATTCAAGTGGGGATAAAAAAGGGATTGACAGTGATTATTTTCTTTTCTTCATTTCTAAACAGTATAAATTATTTGATATATACGATATAAACATACCAGAAATAATGAAACCAACGCTATTAATAGTTGTGCAAGCTTAAAATTATTTTAAGCTAGGATGAACAATGGCTCATAGTTTTTAATATATACAATATAAACCAATAAGAATTAAATATTATATAAGCTTTTAGATTATTTATTTTATTTTGTTAATTATAATATATTAATTATTTCGATACATAATAATTTTCATTTAATAATTTACTTTGTTATAATGTTTGTATAGTTTTTATTTATTTTAATAAACATTATAAATTTCAGAAACGTTAAATTTTTATTTTATGCGTATTTGTTGGGTACTATATGTTTGATAGATGTTTATAATAAAGATATTATTTATAATAGAGTAGTTATATATTTTAGGTTGAAATTATATAATGATATTAATGTTTTTAGATTTACATTTCTCTATGTCAAATTAATTTACAAGTTTTATTTTATATATAAATATTGTTAACAATTAAAGGAGAAACAATTTCTAGTTTTATTTAATCAATATTTCTAGTATAATTTCATTAAAAATGTGGCTTGGGAAATTTGGTCAATTAATTGAAATCTTTGTTCACAGTGAGAACTCTAATAGAATTTTTTTTTTCAATAAAATTAAGACAAGTTCTTAAACCAAATGATTTATTTAGAAATCTTGTCTCATTGAAATCTTTCTATGTAAAAGTAAATTTACCTTCTCAAAATTATATAGGTATTATAAAACTTTGATATAATAAAAAAACTTGTGTAAGCACAATTAAACATTTATTTTGCCTCAAACTTTGATTAGGATAAAATTAAAATCATTCTCAAAACCAAATTCTAACCCAACAAATATTAAAAAGCCAAAAAAACGATAATAATACTTAAGACATAATTCCAACAAGTTGATAAACGTTTCTATCCAAAAACAAATATTGCTATTGCACTATTTGATATTTGATATGGAATGATAAATAAATAAAAAAACATTGAGTTGATTAATCTCATTTACATATATATTCAACAAACCATAAATGAAACATTGTACATTCTCAAAACAATTAATAATTATGCACTCTTGAAATTCAAATTGGGATGATCAATGACTTAGAGTGATAAATACATTTTAATTTTTATTAGATTATTTAATATATACATTATAAACCTAACAGATCATATAGGTATATTATTAAAATTTTATTTAGTAACTATAAATATGTTAATGCTTTGATGGATTAGTTTATATGGATAATTTATTTTAATATATATAATAAATATAGTATAATTTTATTTAATCTAAAATAAAATAAAAAATTAAATTTTGTTTAAATTTATAAGGGTTATTGGGTTAATAATTATGGTTTTTTGTTTTTGTCTTTTAAATTGGGCACTTGTGTATTATTATTATCAAAATGTTATTTATAGAAAAAAGGTTTTTTTTTTTTTTGGGTATAGAGGAATGCTAGACCAAAGGCTAAACAATAAGATCTTCATATGATGCTAACTTTGTTAGATGAGAGCATTGCTTAGGAAAGAAAATACATAAGATAAAATGACTTCATATATTTACAAGAGAGATTCATAGAAAACTTTCTAAAAGAGTTGAAAGGTGACATGAGGCCAATTATTTGGATCCTTATTTGTTGTGGAGAGTGCTCCCTAGGTAGGAATTATGGCTACACATTTTGAGAAGGATGTCAAGCTTTTGATCCATAACTTCTAGCATATCTTCAAATTCACCAAGCTTGTGGATGTTTTGTTGTTGGTTTATGTGATAATTAGTGAGAATGCCTCCAAGAACAGTTTTGGTATGCTAGTAGAAATTAACAACCTGCATGTAACTAGCATACCTCCTTCAGTGGGTTGACTTTCCCATGTTTGGAATCCAATGTTGAGTTTCATCTTGCACATGTTGATTTGGAGTATAATTTTTATCCTACCTCACAAGGGCTAGCGGACTAATTTAGGTGTGATTTGCTCATGTTGAGCTTGGGCTTGCCTAGCTTGATTACGAGCTCTTTGTTGAGTAGTAAAGGGAGGATATTTGGCAAGGTAGAGGAAGTGGAGGGGTGGCCTCTGCCCTTGTATCGACAAGAAGATGAGGGATTACTATGATTCATGATGAAGACAAAGGTTGATTGAAACAAGAAATGAATAGCAGGGGGAAGGAAGGTGGTTGAATTAGGGTTGAGGTGGGATAAGAGAGATGGAAGTTGAGAATAAGTCAAAGGAAAGAGAGCTTGAAGAGGGTGCAAGAGAAGTAGGGGAAATGGGCTAGGGGGATTATGAGAGCTAAAAGAAGATGAGGATGCTAGATTAGAATGAGTTGATGAGTGTAGAAGCTCCTATCCACATACCAAAGTAGCTAGAAAATGGCGCAAATAGTAATAGCTCAAAACAAAAAACATTGAATTGAAATGATAATGACCTTACCTAGAAATTGGAGAAGTTCAAATTGAGGATGTAGACGATCCAATTTTCCACCACTCATATTGCAAGTAACCTTTGGAGAAGTTCAAATTCCCTAGTGAGTGAGGATAAAATTAAAGGGTTTCTTTGCATTGTCGTGATGAAGGCATGTGGGCATCTCAATATGAGGAATTTTTCCTACGACCAAAAGATATCATTTGATCCACCACTAGAACACACCTAACATGCTTTAAAGAGTTCATCATCTACGTAGTTCTACTATCAAGGATATAATGATGTGAGGTGTTGTTGATAACCTCATCCTCGCATGATTGAAGATGGGTTGTTCAATAATAATGGTGTATTTTCATTCCAAAATAATGAAATGGGGTGGTCTATGTTCAATGTGAAGTGATTTTTCCCTAATCTTTTTCTTTCTTGTATGTGTAGCCATAATGGTGAAGTGAGGTCACTTAAATGAGCATAGTTGGGATAACATGCTAAGCTAAGATTGTGGTGGATGGCAAGCATACTGGAAATTACATGTAAGTAGATATGCATTGAGTCACTGCAAGGTGGGGGATTTGTGCCAAGGCACCCACCTTGGAGATATTTGGTATTATATGTTGGATACATGTTTGTGATGGAGAAATTATCCATTTTGTAATAAATTAGTGATTATGGATATTAAATTAAAATTATGTGATAGTACTAATGCTTGTAAATTTGCACTTTCCATATCAAAAGAGTTTACAAACATCATATTGTAACGAAACATTGTTAATAAGTGAATGAAAATTAGTTTATAGTTTCACAATGAATGTAGCATAATCACATTAGAAATGTTGTGTGGAGAAATTTTCCATTTAATTGAAGTCTCTCTTTAAAGTGAAAATTATTCTAGAAATTTCTTTCCATGGAAATCAAGACACACTCTTGAAAATTATTATAGATTTTTTTTTCATGGGGATTAAGACATGCTATTGAATCAAATGATTTATTTAAAATTCTTGTGTCATTTTATAACGTGAAAATTTTCATATATGGAGGAAACTTTTCCTTTTCAAAGTTGTATATGTACTATGAAACTTTAAAATAATGGGAGGACTTGTGTAAGCACAAGCAAGCATTCATGTGACTCAAAGTTGTATATGTAATATGAAATTTTGAGATAATGGGAGGATTTTTGTAAGCACAAACAAGCATTTATGTGACTCAAGTCATGATTGGGACAAGGTTAAGATTGTTTTCAAGGCCAAATTCAATCCCGTCAAAAATTGAAAGAAATAACAAAAATGGTAGTACCTAGGACATAATTCCAACATGTTGATAAATGTCTCTATCCAATAATTTTCCCATTTTGATATTTAATATAGCATGGAATATAAAAAAAGAGGGATTCATCACTTAATTCATTAGTAATATGATTAATCTCATTCAAAATTACATTCAAATTGTTGGTTGATCAATCTTATCCATAAAGATATATGGATTTTTTACATACACATTTGAGAAGTCATTTAACATGAAGATAAATTAGCATAGCTAAGAACAATCGAAGGAAGTAAAATAGCATTACTAACACTAATTCTAGTTTAAGGGAAAAAAATATTATAAAAGAAGGCATAAAAAATAAGTCATCTATTTGGAATGTATGTTGAAAGACCAACTCCAAGTTGCTTATAAATGGATAAAGCACATAAAATAAGAAAAAATTACATTCTTTAATTATTACAAATGTAAAGAACATGTGATAGATTATTATTGAAGAATACACCTAGAGAAGCACCACGGGTTTAATTTTTTACCAATAATCCTAATAAAAATATGGCTACTAAAAATAAACCTCAATTATATTATGAGCTCTTTGTTGGGTAGCATGGGGAGGATTACTAGGCAAGGGAGAGAAAGTGGGGCAATGGTCTATGCTCTTGCATTAGTGAGAAGATGAGGGATTACTACGAGCCATGGCGAAGAAGAAAGGTTGATTGAAACAAGAAATGAGTAGTCGAGGGATGGAAGATGGTTGATTTAGGGTTGAGGTGGGACACGAGGGATAGAAAAATTCATCAAGCCACACGAAAGAGTGCTTGAAGAGTGTGCAAGGAAAGTAGGGGAAATGAGTGAAGAGGGTTACGAGAGATAAAATAAGAGATTGGGTATTATGTGTTGGATACATGTTTATGATGGCACAATTATCTATTTATCACAAATTAGTGATTATCTATATTAAATTAAAATTATGTGATTTAAAAAAAAAACCCTAATTTTTATTAAAGGATAATAAAATTTGCATTATGCAAACACACCATGTGTGTATACAAAAATAATAAGATAAATGTTTGTTATAATATATAATCAGTTATCTATGATGGTTCTGAAAATTCCAATGATATAAAAGAACAAAGACCTAAGAGATAACTAGATATATCCATGTCAAGATCCATATTTAATACATAAAACCTCTCAACATAGAGGCAAAAAGAGCACTGAAATAAGCTCGGTATTAGTCACTCATAACCAAAACACATATCAAAAAAGGATTATGAAATACCACCAAGTGGATGGGAAATATGCTCCATAGTAGGACTACAAACATAAGAGATAATGGAGCCTCCACAAACCTCAATAATTTGCCAAAGCCCCTGATCGAGATCTACGAATGATTTGGATAATTGACCTCCCTCCTCATTCTGCTCCTTATATATGTGATGCCAAGAAAAAGAGTTAAAATAATTTTTAACTTGAATAGAATCATCTAGAATTGGATATAGGAAAATATTTATGCAAGATTGTGCACTATTCAACCAATTAACCACCAACATATAATCACCAAATAGCTAAATATTTGCAACCCCCTATTCTATAGCAAAAGAAATAATATTTCTAGGATACAAGAGTTTCATTGAGTTGTTTGATCCCAAATCGAGTCCCGTGGAAACATGAAAGGGGAGTGTGTCATAAATGTGAAAAATAAAATTGCCGCCACTATTTTCCCTATATTTGTCCAAAGCCCCATCAAAGTAATCCCACATAATCGATTGATCTAGATGTTCAACTTCAATAGCCTTCACTCTACAAACATTTTTTCCTAAGGGTAATGAATAAGAATAGTCATTACCTCAACCGCAATAAACCTTTGAGAGGAGGCTTCATCTATAAATATGGAGTGATTATAGGAAATCTGTATCCCCCATGAAGTAATCAAAGGAAAGGATTTGAAAATGTGAGAAGATTGAAAGTAAAACCATTGTCGCTAAGCATATTCAACAAATTCATTGGACAAAAGACCAATATGATCCTTAACACATCTATAGTGAGACCAAATTTGTTGATCGAAGGGACAAGATAGAAAGAGATGAGAGATTGATTCATCTTTGGCTTAACAAAGGGAACACCTGCAAAAGCCATGTGTAAATCATTTTCACAAAATGTCCCAGGTCGAGATTTTGTTATTTATGATGCACCACATTAAGATTTTTGCTTTGGGTGGAAAATAAGATTTCCAGGTAGTTTTCCACCATCACCTCGGAGCAACAGGATAATTTTCAAAGTTAATATAAACATAACCCACCATTGGAGTATATATACTAATAAGAGACACATTCCGCACTAATTCAACCTGCCTAGTAGTAATTCTAACATGTCCACAATGTAAATCTCGCAAGTAGTTGTTCCATGACTCCATATATATCTTCGAGATGTCAAGATCAGAAGTATATTTCCAACCCTACCTCCAAATAAATATATAAGGCATATTTTCAATATGATCCAACTTGGAGATACTTAGATCCCTCAAGAAATCGATTAAAAGAGGAGGAAGAAGGTGATATCACTCGCACCCACACTATGGGTCTTGAGCATTACAAACTTGTTGTAGTTGCTACAACACCCTACAAAATTTTGGCTTACACTCAATTTCAAAGCCTTCCTTGATCTTGCATACTACCGTCACAAACACCAAAACTCATTTCATGAGCTTTCTTGAAGTATTTTTCTCCCCTTTGCAAGTTGGGTTAATTGTCATCTTTTAGCATGATTGATTATCACACAATGTGTAGAAGCCTGTTCTGATAGTTTCAAGGGTCTATCTTTGTGTATATGAGTTGGTCTAACTATGTAAGCATTTGTTGCACTCATTCACAAAGTTTTGAGCATTGTCGCACAAGTGTCATCATGGTCATCCCAAAGTTTATCATGAGTGTCGCACTTCTCATAAATGGTCATAAAGTGGTCACACAAAGGGAAATGCATTGTTCATGTGCCTTGGGTGATATATTTTTTGTGTCATAAAGTATTCTAAGTGTGAGATCACAGTTAATTTATTATCACTGTTCACATCAATCTAACTAGTCTCACACTTAGCCATTTCTGAGAAGGCTTCCTGAATAAGAAACATGGCTTCACCTAACCTCCCTAAATTATGCATTGTGCAATTCTAGTCCTCTAGCTATGACCTTGCCCCTTTTCACTACGTAATGTGTAGTTCCTACCTCCCAAGAATGTTGCACTGTGTAGTTTCTATGCTCAAGCTCTAGCCTTGACCTTTAGGATTGCGTAATGATTCCTCCTATCTCGTCCTTCACTACGCACTGTAAAATCACTGCCTCCTTTCCTCCCATAAATGCATAGTGTGTCCTCCCAGTTTTCATCCCCTCAGCTTGTTCCACTGGCTCTCAAAACTATGTAGTTTCGTTTCCTCAATCCTGTCTAAATTGTGCACTACGTAGTCTCAGAGCTCAAGTGTCACCCTTGGCTACTGGAACTACACACTACATAGTCACTAAGCCCTCCCTCCCAAACTATCACTTGGTTTTGACTCAGCTAATAGATCAAAATGCAGTATCTTAGACTAGGGGGTTTTCAAACTTATGTCCTCTTGTCATAAGTGAATTGTAGATGCATGTACTCTATCACACCATGGCAAGATGATGAAGAAGGAGATGAAGGAGGGACTATTTTTGAAAGACACACTTGTAGTTGAATACACAAGATAATCAACCAATAAAAGAAAAAGGGACATTAGTTTGCGATCGTAACTCAAGACTCAAGATCATTGATGATTCCTTATCACCAATTCATATGGAGGTGAAAAAAGATCATTCTCAAGAAGACATTCAGCAATCAACAACAGTAGTGGCTTGACATTGCCACATCGTCAAGTAGTCCATGTCGAAAATGTCATGTCATGAGTAATTACATGCCACACCTTGTGGCTACTGATGAAACATATGTTTCAGAAATGTTTTGTAAAGTGAAAGTCCAAAGGACATGTGTGGAATATGAAGAGTCATGTAAAGTTGAAAAGCCATAGGAAGTCAAACAATCATGAGGGTATTCAAAGAGTCACAAGGAAGGGGAAGCATCACCCCTTGGTTATATATAATCCCTTATTATATGGGCAAAGGAATTTTCACCATGGCTCTTCCCATAAAGCATTAGAGAGATAAGCTAGTTCTTTGGGGAGCAAGGAGTGGCTCCAATGCTCCACTACTAGAGCTAGTGATATACATTGTAAACATTTGTCTTGGAATTTCTACTTTATAACATAAGCCTTCAAGGCCAACACATTCTTCATGCATGGATTATGAATGTTTGTAAGACTATTCTACAGATGTCTGTATTTCATGTTTGCTTTCGCATGCGTTAAGATAGTTGAACTATTTCTTTTGTTTTAGTACTTACGTTATTGAGAATGTCTTGTAATGTTTTCTATCATTGTCTCATCCTTGTGTACTATTCCATAGGATATTAGGCAGATTTTTCTTCATTTGTTGGTTGTAATGACTATTGCATCCTCTTTAGACTATTCTGTTGGATGTTAGATGGATCCTTTCGATTCATGTGTGTCTGTTCTTGGGTGGTACTATTACCTTTCTCTTAGAGGATCACTTTTCTCCCCTCTTCACAGCAAAAGAACCTTGACACATTTATAACTGAACATTCACCATACACGTCTTACTTTTCGAAGGAACCATTACATCCCTCTCTCTTGTTGACAGTTAGAGCCAAGGAAAATCCTTAAGGATTCAACAATCATGCCTTTATACTGGATGGGACTCCTACACAAAAGTGTGAGGTCTAAGTGGGACTTCATGTCGAGGAGATCTCATGAATGTTGGCGGGACCATCACCATCAACATTTATAGTGCTAGAAGGAGGGAAGCCATAATTTTATAGTTGATAACCCCACCAACCCCAATCTGACTTCCTTTGGTCAAGGCATTAACATTCCTAGTAACTCCCCTTCATGCATTTCTGAAGTTGGTAATTCTTCTTAGCTTGATACTACAAAACCTTACAAACTCACATACAAACAACTCAGGGCCATCTGCCCCATCACTCGAAAGTTTGCGAGAGCTACTAGATTGATACCTAGAATAGAAACTCTTCCATATTTTTTGAAGAAGTACCGAACCACCCCTACTAGGATAGTTGTCTCAATAGTTGAAGAGTTGGTTCTCGTCATCCTTGAAGAGTTAGCAAAATATGAAGAAAACACAGAAAACTAGAAAAACCTCCAACCTTCAATGGTGGTGATGGTGATAACGTAGTGCTCTCAAATGATACCTTCCACAGGTTGGGTAGAGAAGAAGAAGAAGACCAATCAAATTCTAAAGAAGAAGGGGAAGACAATGAATAGGACATGGCAGACCAAGATTTGGATTGGATGTCTCAGGGCCCACTTGCACTACTGGATGAGTTACACAAGATGCCAAGGCATCCACAAAAGCTCCTAACAAACTAAGACCTTGAAAAAATAGTAAAGGTAGAGGATCATTTAGACAACTTCTACTTACATCTGCAAACACTTGAGGTATGCTATGATGATGTTGCATGTAGACTATTTCCGTGTACCTTAGATGGTAGAGCAATTGTGTGGTATCATAGTCTTCCTCTAAATTCCATCCAGAACTAAAGGGGGTTTAAGAAAATTTTCCCTCATAAATTTGTTGTTGACAAGGCCCCTGCCACGTTGTTGAAAGTGACCAAGAGTCTCAAGATGGAGAAAATGGAAAAAGTGAATAAGTTACCAACAAACACTAAACCTCATGATTCCATCACCATTTATTATTACACTTCCGCCTTTCCAACAAATATTGTGCAGTTTGTAAAGATAACTGTGAAACAAACTTTGACAGAAAATTATGAAGAGGCAATCGTGGTTGAAAAGGACTTTTGCGCAATTGGAGTCATTGTAGATAACGAACCAGCCAAAGACTCCAAAGACATGGGTAAATTTTCTTAGGCCTCCATGAGCAAGGCCGAAGAGAAAGAAAATATTGACCTTGAGAGCTTGACCTGTACTATCAAGACTCTATCAAATGAGTTGGCGGAGCTGAAACAAAGGTCAAGTGAGACGATCATGAGTAGAAATCCTCCTAATTTTAACTAGTTCAGAGGGACCACAAATTCCAGAAATACCAACAACCAACCAGCTAAGTCTGCGCAAAGCTCAAACATTGTATTGAATATTGAAAGCATGGGCATAAAAAAATATTATTCGTATCATCGAGCACATCATTCCGAGAAAAACATGCCCACAATGGAATCATGCCATGAGCATTCTTACTACGCATCTTGTTGATGTGGTAATGGTTGATCAACAGACTTAGCCTATAGAAGAAAAGCAAGAAGTTGATGCAACCGAAGAGACTCCAAGTGTAGGGCACACAATAAACATGTTCAATTTCATACTCACAACCCAAAATAGTATGACCGACAAATAAACTTTGAGTGATGGTTCGATATAAAAGCCGATCAACTGGTACAATCTAAGAAGCTAAGGTCCAGGCACTAAGCTCAACGCATATCACTCAGATCAAGTCTGGGAACAAAGCTACAACGAAAAGTGCTTTGGTAAGTAGTAAGAGTAATACCAACATTCTAGAAGTCACAAACAAAGTCACACACCCAGACACTTTGGAAAATTGTCCCACTTTGGATTACAATATAATTTAAGACATGAAGAAGGCTCGTGTGAATATCTCAATGTTCGAACTAACAAAAATCACGAGCCAACGGGACATCCTCTTACGTGAACTTGGGAATTCCACCATAGGTAATGATGCTTCTTCAGACAAGGGATATTGTATGTCCTTTGGTTCCCTCAAATCTATACTTAATGTTTTAATAATGGATGCAAATACACGTTGCCCTCCTTTTTTGTTAAATTTTGAAATCTTCAATTTCAATGTACACAATTTCTTGGTTGATTTTGGTGCATTGCTAAATGTTATGCCATTAATTTTCACCAAGAAAATCAATGCAAAATGGGACAAAACATATGAACAAATAATTTAACTGGACATGACTCTTGTCCACACAGTTGGTGAAATCCTAGATGTGATCATCTATTTATCATCCAATGAGTGAGTCCACCAATGTATCAACATAGTGATTGTGGACATTCTGGAAGCATATGGAGCATTGTTGAGAAGAGATTAGTCCAACAAGATACAAGGGTATTTTGCTACAGACTGGTCACATTTATGGTTGCACAAGGGCAGAAACAATAAGATCTAAGTGAATTCAGTGAAATCATGAAACATACTCTTACTCCCTTGAATGGACACAATGAACCAGTGGCTTTCACAGAACTTATATTCGGTAATTGCTTCCTGGCAACTCAACTAGTATGTTATTTGCATAACCATCCCCAGTCCCACCAGATACAAGTTTGAGATCCTGTTGGCATTATGACACAGGTTTGGCACTATGCCATAGGTGTTGTCCTTGATAGAAACTCACTCAAATGGCAGATCACAGCTCAGGAACTCAAAATGGAAGAAAATAAGGTATACATAGGTTCCTCTTAGTAAAGTCGCGTATACACATGGGATCACCGATAAAAAGGCGCGTATACGTATGCATGCACTTTCATGCAAAGAAAAGCATGTACATGTGGGAAAATTTATGTTTGGTCCATGGTATTTGGTCCGACATATTTGAACCTATGGTTTTGGTCCTTGGTATTACATCCAAAGTGTTGAACCCAAGTATTGGTTCTCAATGGTTTTGGACCATGGTTTGAGTAAGGCCTAAGACTATAAAAAGGGAAGGAGATCATTTGGCAAGGGTATCGACCAAAAAGTGTTGAATATCTTAAGAGGAGAAAGAGCTGGAAACTTGTAATTGGTTTATGTTGCGTTGCTAGACCTAAACCAAGGAGGAACCTAAGCGCTAAAAGATGGATAAGTTCTATTGATGGATCAAGATATTAAGGCCTGAATACTAGTATCATTGTGTGATTCTTGATCTGTTATAATTGGCGCATGATTATATCTATAAATATGATAATATGGGTATAACTGATGTCTGATTAAGTGAAAAGTGGCAAATTATCTTTTATAGATCTGTACGCAGGTTCGGAACATCAGAGGCGCGTATACACGTAGGTTCAGCAAGAAAAAACAGCGTATACGCTGGTTAGTCTTGAGACAGACACGTATGTACGCAAGTTTCTCATTTTGAGGTACCGTACATCTCATGAAATATGCTTTAGTTGCTTCTGTTTATTGCTGCAGTGTTCTGGGTTTAGAATTGGTGTCTGGTTACTATTACTGTTTTCTGGTTACAACATTCTGAGAAGTGTTTGGTTGATTCTATTTTGGTTTGTACAAAGGAGATTGATTGATGCAGATACACTTGATGTTTGATTGATGATATTCATGGATATAGTCTGAAAATTTATGAAATGTGGTCCCTGGAAGAAAAGAGAAGGTTGTAGCCTTTTGTAGGTCAGCACCTACGTACGAGTACCTTAGCTAGTACAAGAGCTAAGGGGGTTGTAGCTCCCTTCTAGGAGAAGCTGGAGAATGAGAGAAGGTTGTAGCCTGCCTACTAGTATAAGACTACACCAATACAGAATCATTGTAAAAAGAAGTGTCTAATTGAAAGAATATAGAGACAAATTGCAGCAGGTGGTTTTCACCCACATTGGGTTTCTACCTTATATCTTGTGTTGTGTGTGACTGTCTGCATTATTTTTCTGTTCCTGGTTAATGTTTATATGGTTCTGACATCAGAATCTGAAGAATAATTAAATTATAAGTTATATGCTAGTTTCCTTAACTGAAGTGGTGTATATACACTGGTTTCACTAACCTAAGTAGCGTACACAAATTTGTGTATGAATTGAAAAATAATTGACCTGATAATACTGATTCACCCCCCCTCTGAGTATTATTTCCAATAATTGGTATTGGAGTCGGTCCTTCAGAAGAAGCTTTATTGCTTGAAGGAAGATCTATCATCATGAGAAACTACGAAAAGGAGGCATCGATCAGGCCACCAATTTTTTATGGGAGCAACTTCGTCTATTGGAAGGTAAGAATCACAGCCTATCTTCAATATCTTGGTATAGAAGTCTAGGATATCATAGAAATAGGATACACATTTCCATCATCATATCCTACAGATACGACTGGTAAAAAGCAATATGAAACAAATGCCAAGGCTATCAATACTTTACTAGGAAGTCTATCTCAATCAGAATTCGTCAAGGTTATGCAGCTCAAAACTGCAAAAGAAATATGGGACAAGATCATTCTGAGCTATGAAGGAGATGATTAGGTAAAATGAGCTAAACTACAAACTCTCAGAATTCAATATGAAAATCTCAGAATGTACAATGATGAAAGTGTGGCTAACTATTTCCTACATATAGATGAGATTGTTAATTGTATGAAAAACTTGGGTGAAGAAATAAAAGAAGTTGTTTTGGTTGAAAAAGCTCTAAGATCTTTGTCTCCTATGTTTGATTCAAAAGTTTCTGCCATAGAAGAAAATCAGAATCTGCAGAGCATTACCATGTCACAGTTGCATGAAATCCTAACTGCTTACGAAATGAGAAAAGGTGGACCATCAGATAGGAGAGAAGCTGCATTCAAAGCCTCGGGAAAAGGAGATCACAATGAGTCAGGACATATGTCAGAAGAAGAGGAAGAATCAAATTTTGTCAAAAACCTTCAACGGGGAACTGGTAGATTCAGAGGTAAGCTACCTTTCAAATTCTTTGCTTGTGGAAGAGTCAATCACTATGCTACCAAGTGTCCTCATAAAAATAAAGGTAAGGAACTAGTTAGATGGAACAGAAAACAAAATGTAAGTAAAAAGAGCTATTATACTCATGAAGATAGTGATGGACTTTCAAATAGTGATGAAGATGAACAAGGTAATGATGATAGACTTTTGATGGCCTTTGAATATGATGATTTCTTGGATGCTATAAATGAAGAAGGTCTTTATGAAGAAATTTCTAAACCTAAATTTTTTTTAGAAGAAAAGAATATGATCATAGATACTTTGACATTCCAACTTGCTGAAAGAGATAAACACAATGAAGAGTTAGAATGTGAAATTGTGGGACTTAGAAAAGAAATTGAGAAAACAAAAGCCCTTAATCTTAGATTTGCTAAAGGATTTGAAACTTTAGATGAAATTATCAAAGTGCAACGTTCTCCTCTAATCAAGACAAGTCTCAGATATTCTGAAGAAGCATCTCAAGCACAGAAGCCATCCACCTCCACAAGTTATCTTGATGTAGCAAGGAAAAATGAACAAGTTGACAATCGACAACAAAAATATAATGGGGATCACCAGGTAAATCAGGGACAATTTTCTTCAATAATGAACAAATATTACCAAGTAAATCGAGGGCAATCTACTTCAAGGTTGAACAGAAGCTTCAACGAACCACAGGTAAATCATTCCCAATTTGCCTCAAGAATGGATGTCAACTACAATCATTTGGTTGGTAGGTTTGATAATTGCGGGAATTTCTTCAATGGCCAATGTTTCTCTTGTCATAACTTTGGTCACAAAGCTGCTCAATGTGTTGCTTACAAGACCATCATGACTAGGGAAGCTAAAAAACAAACGAGTATGACTGGGATCATGAAAAGGACCTACAATAACTTTTCTGCTCTTGAAAATGAAATAGAATGTTCTATTTGTAACAACTTCAGTCATGAAGATTTTGAATTCAGGAGTAGGTTTTGGCAAACAACTCAGAAGGAGCAAGCTTCATTTAGTCCCAAAACATGGAGAAGGAAAGAACCACAACCAGAAAGATGTGGGATAGCCTTATATGCAAAAGGACAAGAAAATCAATGGTACATCGACAGTGGATGCTTGAAACATATGACAGGTGATAAGGAAAAACTTCAGTCATATAGTGCCTTAGAAAATGAAAAGAAGGTTTCATTTGGAAATGACACCCCAGCATTCATAAAAGGTAAAGGTTCTGTTTGTTTGAAAGAGAAGGTCAAAGCTGGAAATGTTATGTATGTTGATGGCTTAAAGCATAATCTATTGAGTGTCAGTCAAATGTGTGATCAAGGAATTCAGGTAATATTTCAATCAAATGGGTGTATTGTTCATGAGCTTGATACAGGAAAAACAGTGACCAAATGCATAAGAACTCCAAATAATTTATACGTATTCAAAGGAGGACAACAACAATGTTATCTAAGCAAGAATGATGAACACTGGCTATGGCACAGAATATTGGGGCATCTAAGCTTCTCTCACATAAGGAAAGCATGCAAATATCAGGCGGTTCGTGATCTTCCTGACATTAGAATTCCAGACAATACAATATGCAAATCATGTCAGTTTGGTAAACAAACCAGAACTAGTTTCCCTGAAAAGGAAGGATCAGCTAGCAAGTCACTTGAACTTGTCCATATTGATATATGTGGTCCAACTAGGAAGAGGTCACCTCGAGGAGAAGAGTATTTCATATTGTTCATTGACGACTTTTCAAGGATGTGTTGGATAGGACTCATGAAGTATAAAGATGAAGCTTTCAAAAAGCTCAAATCATTCAAAGCCTTGGTTGAAAATGAATCAGATCGCAGAATCAAATGCCTCAAATCTGATCGAGGAGGGGAATATACCTCGGATGAATTTTTCGATTTTTGTGAAGAACATGGAATAAGAAGGGAATTCTCTACTGCAAGGACTCCTCAGCAAAATGGAGTAGTGGAAATGATGAACAGAACGGTTCAACAAATGGCTCGTGCTATGCTTGATGAGTCTGGAACTCCTGCGACCTTCTGGGGTGAAGCCGCATTTGCTACAGTTACGATTCTCAACAAGACAAACATTCGGGTAAACAACACTCAGACTCCTCATGAACTTTGGTATGGTAAGACTCCCACGGTACAATACTTCAAAATTTTTGGAAGCAAATGCTACATCAAAAGGATTGATGAAAACCTTCGCAGGTTTGAACCTAGAGCAGACAAAAGCATTCTCCTTGGTTACTCTCCCCACAGCAAAGCATATAAGTGTTACAATAAAATACTTGGAAAAATTGTTGAAAGTATTGATGTAGTGGTTGATGAAGAAGGAACCACTCCTAGGCAAGTAAAACCTAAAAATTTCGAAGATGATGAAGACTATCCTTCAACATCAAATCAGATTCATGATGAAGAAGAAACCCATGAGGCACCAGAAGAATAGATAAGGATAGAAGAAAAGACTCCATCCAAATATGTCCAAAAGAACCATCGAAAGACTCAAATTTTGGGACAGAAAGAGGCAGGTGTACAAACAAGAAGAAGTATTTCTGAAGCTTCAAGCTATCTAGCATTGCTCTCCTCCACTGAACCACAAAATGTAAGAGAAGCATGTAAAGACGAATGCTAGGTTAAGCCCATGGATGAAGAACTTGAGCAGATTGAAAAGAATAACACTTGGGAGTTGGTTCCTAGACCAAAAGATAAGAATGTCATAGGGACAAAATGGATATTCAAAAACAAGTTGAATGAAAATGGAGAAGTTATTAGAAATAAGACCAGACTTGTTTGTAAAGGGTATGCTCAATAAGAAGGTATAGACTTTGAAGAAACTTTCGCACTAGTTGCTAGACTTGAGGCAATAATAATTTTCCTTATGCTTTCTAGCTTTCAGAAGTTCAAAGTATTTCAAATGGATGTGAAATTAGCCTTTTTAAATGGGGACTTAGAGGAAGAATTGTATATTGAGCAACCAGAAGGATTCATCCTTGGAAATGATCCTAAACTTGTATGCAAACTTACGAAGGCACTCTATGGTCTTAAACAGGCTCCAAGGGCTTGGTATTATTGTCTGGACAAATGCCTCCATCAACAAGGTTTTTCAAAAGGATCAGCAGATAACAATCTATAATTAAAAACTGATCATGATAAATTGCTAATTCTTGTTGTGTATGTTGATGATATCATCTTTGGCAGCAATGAAGAAGCCATGAGTCAAAACTTTTCTTTGGTGATGCAGAAAGAATTTGAAATGTACTTGCTTGGTGAGCTCACATATTTCCTTGGGTTACAAATCCAACAAAATAAAGACGGTATCTTTTTATCAAAAACTAAGTACCTAAAGTAGATCTTGAAGAAATATGGCATGGAAGATTCGAAATTGGTATGTACCCCTATGGTAACAGGATGTAGCCTCGGCACTAATGATGAATCAGTAGCAGTACATCAACCAACCTATATATCCATGATTGGTAGTCTGCTCTATCTGACAGGTACTCAGCCAGACATCATGCATGCAGTGGGAATATTTGGAAGATTTCAGGAAAATCCAAAGGAAGAACACCTTCAGGTAGTTAAGAGGATCTTCAAATATCTTCAAGGAACACAAAACTATGGCTTATGGTATCCTAGAGATGTAGATCTCACACTTCATGCATATACAGATGCAGATTGGGAAGGAAGTGTGGACGACAGAAAAAGCACTAGTGGGGGTGCATTCTTTATGGGTTCCATATTCGTATCTTGGTTTAGCAAGAAACAAAGTTCAATTGCTTTATCTACAGTTGAAGCAGAATATGTGGCTACTGCATCTTGCTGCACATAACTCCTTTGGATGATGCAAACTTTGCAAGATTTTCAAATCACTTGTACTCCACCTATCTCCATCTTTTGTGATAATACAAGTGCAATTAGCATTTCAAAGAATCATGTCATGCATTCAAAGACTCAGCACATACCTATCAAGTATCACTTTCTCCGGGAACAAGTACTTGAACAAAAGGTCAAATTGGAGAATGTTCCCTCTAAGGAACAAGTTGATGATATACTCACCAAACCACTGCCCAAGGAGACATTTGAATACCTTAGACAAAAGTTGGGGGTAGTTGATGCATCATCTTGCTGTTGAATCTTGTTTGTTTCAGAGAAAAGTGGTTGTACACGAGTTTCATGAGGTTGATATGCGTACATATGCCGATGTGGATATAGTCGTGTATATGTTGGTTGAAGACAATCAGTGGGCCAGGCTCTAGGTAAAAAGAGTCTGATATGGGTCTGTCAGAGACCATATAGCACAGGTTTAGGGGGAGCATATATATTCTTCTAATGATGCATTGTTGGCATTATCTTAGAAGATATTGACTCAAAGTTGTGTTGGTTTTAGGTGGAGAGGGAGAACATGGTTGCTGGTTTGAATGATGATTGACAGATGCTGCTATCATATTTCATCTCTATGTCTTGTATTTCTTTTCTTATCAAGGTCATGTAATGACCTATCTTGGTTTCCCCACTATGCCTAGGGTGGATGATGTAATGTTCTTGTTTTATCATATATCCCCACTTGGTTGGGTGAAAGAGCCAATATTGGTATATTCCCACTTGGTTGGGAGATGGATGTATGTATGAGTCTGTAGTGATAGGAAGGTCATTTATGATGTATAAATTCATGTTTCTTTTGAAGAACATCTTCTTGCAGATCTTGCCTACATTCAGGGGGCGCTTGAACAACACAGGAAAATGGAGAATTCAACATGTATTTAGGGGGAGAATAACCCTTTGCCCTTGATGTCAAAGGGGGAGAATGACTTCGAGTTATTTGGGGTAGCCATCAAGTCCAAAGGGGGAGATTTTTGGCATTATGACACAGGTTTGGCACTATGGCGTAGGTGTTGTCCTTGATGGCAACTCACTCAAATGGCAGATCACAGCTTAGGCACTTAAAATGGAAGAAAATAAGGTATACGCATGTTCCTCTTAGAAAAGTCACGTATACACGCAGGATCACCGATCAAAAGGCGTGTATACATATGCATGCACTTTCATGCAAAGAAAAGCACGTACATGTGGGAAAATTTATGTTTGGTCCATGGTATTTAGTCTGAAATATTTGAATCTATGGTTTTGGTCCTTGGTATTGCATCCAAAGTGTTGAACCACCCAAGTATTGGGTCCCTAATATTGGTTCTCAATGGTTTTGGACCATGGTTTGAGTAAGGCCTAAGACTATAAAAAGGGAAGGAGATCATTTGGCAAGGGTATCGACCAAAAAGTGTTGAATATATTAAGAGGAGCAAGAGTTGGAAAACTAGTGATTGGTTTATGTTGCATTGCTGGACCTAAACCAAGGAGGAACCTGAGCACTAAAACATGGATAAGTTCTATTGATGGATCAAGATTTTAAGGCTTGAATAGTAGTATCATTGTGTGATTCTTGATCTGTTATAATTGGCTCATGATTAGATCTATAAATATGATAATCTGGGTATAACTGATGTCTGATTAAGTGAAAAGTGGTAAATTATCTTTTATAGATCTGTACGTAGGTTCAGCACATCATAGGCGTGTATACACGCAGGTTGAGCGAGAAGAAACAGCGTATATGCTGGTTAGCCTTGAGATAGATGTGTATGTACACAGGTTGCTCATTTTGAAGTAGCGCACGTCTCATGAAATATGCTTTAGTTGCTTCTGTTTATTGCTGCAGTGTTCTGGGTTCAGAATTGGTGTCTGGTTACTATTACTGTTTTCTCGTTACAACATTCTAAGAAGTGTTTGGTTGATTCTATTTTGGTTTGTACAAAGGAGATTGATTGATGCAGATACACTTGATGTTTGATTGATGATATTCATGGATCCAGTCTGAAAATTTATGAAACGTGGTCCCTAGAAGAAAAGAGAAGGTTGTAGCCTTCTGTAGGTCAGCACCTATGTACTAGTAGCTTAGCTAGTACAAGAGTTAAGGGGGTTGTAGCTCCCTTCCAAGAGAAGCTGGAGAATAAGAGAAGGTTGTAGCCTTCTGCAGGTTGCAGTCTGCATACTGGTATAAGACTGCACCAGTAAAGAATCATTGTAAAAAGAAGTCTCTAATTGAAAGAAGATAGAGACAAATTGCAGTAGGTGGTTTTCGCCCACATTGGGTTTCCACCTTATATCTTGTGTTCTTGTGTGTGACTGTCTACATTATTTTTCTGTTCCTGGTTAATGTTTATATGGTTCTAACATCAACATCTAAATAATAATTAAATTATAAGTTATACGTTAGTTTCCTTAACTGAAGTTGCGTATATACGTTGGTTTCACTAACCTAAGTAGCGTATGCAAATCTGTGTATGAATTGAAAAATAATTGACCTGCTAATATTGATTCACCCCCCCTCTTAGTATTATTTCCAACAGATCCTTCCCAATCCAACTGGTGAAAATGACATTTGTACAATTAGTAGTGATAGTAATGATAGTACTACTATAGTTCCCAATCATTGTACATATGATATGTGGAATTTGTACTTTGATGGTTCCAAAACGTAGGAGGGCTTTGGACCTAGTTGCATTTTAATAGACCCGTTGTAGAGAAAACATCTTACCTTTGGCTACTTTGAATTTTAGTAAATGAATAACATTAAAGAATACTGGGCACTTATTTTGGGATTATAAAGAGCCATTGACCTCAATGTTACGATCCTAAAAGCGGTAGGTGACTCAGAAATTGTTGTGCGATAGGTACGCGATACCACTCACTATGTGTCACCTCATCTTAAAAGCTATCAATAAGAGGTATGGCATTTTATTTTGAAATTCCAAGATTTTAATATTATTGTTGTTCCTAGAATGTGTAACATAGCTATGGATGCATTGGCAAATGTTGTTGCTAGGTTTTCACCATTAAGCGATGCTTTTCTGTTGAAATTATTTATAAGCCATCCATCCCTAATAATCTCACTAATTTATGCTTTTTCATTGGTGACCAACATGGAAAACATTTATATTTTCAAGGACACAATAATCGATGAAGATGAGCATGAAAGAACCTTATAGGATGAAACTAGCTCAAGCAAAGGAAATCTCATGCCAAAAGTTGTTGTATCACTAGAAAAGCTGTATGACCCATAGAACCATTTCCAGGGACCTGTTAATGTTAAAAACCAGAGTTTGACGATGTTGCACGAGTAGATCAATTTAAGAACAAAACATATCTTAAGTTTATTAATCTTGGTACTTGTTATACACCATAAGAGTGAAAAGCCTTTATCCTCTTGTTCAAGCAGTACTGAGATGCATTCGTGTGGACATATGACAAACTTAAAACTTGTGACACATGAATTATCGAGCATGTGAATCCAATAAAGGAAGGGACTAAGCCAGTTCAACAAAAGCTATGAAAGGTACATCCAACGCTTGAGCCCCTCATTCAAAAAGGGTTAAGGAATTGTTGGATGCTCAGATCATATACAAAGTGTGACACTCCACTTGGGTATCAAACTTGGTCCAAGTAAGAAAAAAGTATGGGGAAGTCTACTTGTGTGTTGATTTCTGAAATCTAAATTGTGCCTTGGACAAAGATAACTACCCCATGATGTTTATGGAGCAGATATTGCAAACAGTATCGGGGTTAGAAATTTTTTCTCTCTTGGATGGATATTCAAGATACAACCAGGTTCTGGTCTAAGAGCCTGACAGGCTTAAAACAACTTTCCGCACAAAGTGGGGCACGTTCACATTCAAGCAAATGTCATTTGGGTTGATTAATGTTGGTGCTACATTCCAATATGACATGGACATCTCATTCTGGGGATTGATTAGACACAGTGTAGTGCTCTATCTGGATGATGTTACATTTTTTTCCAAATAGAGATCTGATCGCATATGGCATTTGAAGAAAATTTTAGAGCGATGTTGCAAGTATGGGATATCTCTTAATCCCTACAAGATTATATTTTTAGTGTCTCAGGGTAACCTCTTGGGCCACATCATTGCTAAGAGTGAGATTAAATAATACTTGGAGAGGGTCAAAGAAATTACACATATTCCCTTCCCAGTGAACAAAAAATTTATGCAGTCGTTTACGGGGAAAATCAATTTCCTTCGCAAGTTCATTTCTTATTACGCTTAGATTATTAAGCCAATACAGGATATGATAAAGAAGGATGTAGTATATAGATGGGAATAAAAGGAAAAGGATGTTTTTTCCTGTATCAAACAAGCTATCGTAGAAGCACCTGCATTATACATCCCATAGTTCAACAAATATTTTTTTCTCTACACCTTTGCTTATGACACTTCTCTTTCCATTGTGCTCATGCAAAAGGATGATCAGAATAATCAGTGACCTATATCTTTTATGAGAGCTAGTCTTCAAGGGCTTGAACTCAATTATCCCGCCATTGGAAAGAAGTATTACGTAGTATTCATGGCGGTGAAGCACTTTCAGACCTATCTTTGGAAAAATCACTACATTATCTTTGTTCTCCACCCAGCAGTCAGATCACTATTTTTCCAGCTAGAGTTGGGTGAAAGAAGAGCAAACTGGATGACTGGTCTATAGGATTATGACTTAGAATTCAAACAATTCACATGATCAAGGGCCATCGTCTATGTCGAATAACAATAGAAGAAGTGAACACAAATGAAGAAGAGGATCTCTTAGGTTGGGAGAAAGAAATCAAAATGTACAATTTCAAGCTAGCTTCCCCCACTACTGTCATGAACTCTTGGTACACGGATGTGCACCAATACCTCAAGCATGACACTGTGCCCTCCCATCTATCCACACAGAAAAAGAAGGCACTCAAAATCAAAGCATTATCTTACCAGCTGGTGTATTGGGTGATTTTCAAAAAGCACCATAATGGAGTACTTCTCAGTTGTTTGGAAGCACGTGATTTAGAGAAATTACTACATGATCTCCACGACGAACCATCCAGGGGAAATCTTTTCGGTAACAAAACAACACATAAATTCATGCGAGCCAACTTTTACTGGCCTACATTATTCAGGGATCCTCATGCTTACACCCACATGTGTCTAATCTGTCAGAGGTGTGCTGACAAAAATAAGAAGTCAGTCACTCCATTTCAGCTCATTTCAGTGGAATAACCTTTTCAATAGTGTGGCTTAGATATTATTGGAGAAATATTTCTACATTCATCGAATCAACACTGTTATATTCTCACTACTACAGATTATTTCATGTGGTGGACAGAAGCAATTCTGCTCAAATAAGTGAATGATCAGGAAGTCATAAATTTCCTTCAGAAGAACATCATTTCTAGGTTCAAAATTCCTACTTACCTTGTTTTCGACAATGCAACATACTTTTCATCATTAATACTTTACAATTTTGCATTGGAAAATGGTATTGTATTGAAGCATTCATCTAATTATTATTGACAAGGGAATGGGCTTGCTGAATCCACAAATAAGAACCTAATATGTATCATAAAAAATATCATATTCTTTTAGCAGCAAAACTGACACTCCTCTTTTGTAAATTCTTTATGGGTGACTGATTCACGCCAAAGACCTCTCTGAACACCTCCCCTTACTTCCTCGTATACAGAAAATAATCCATCCTCCCTCCCAATATCTACTTGCCTACACTCCAAGTTTTACAAGAATCCCAAGGCAATCCATGCTTATTAGTACAATGTAGGATGGACACCCTTCACAAATTATAGGAAGAAAGGTTGAAAGAAAAAGAAAAAAAATCAGTTCATCATAATCGTATCAAGAGGTGGTTTGATAAGAAGTCTACAGGGAAGAACAACTTGAGTGTGGGTGACTTAGTCTTGAAGTGGGACAAAGCCCACGAGGACAAAGGAAAACATACTAAGTTTCAATCCCTATGGATTGGGCCATTCACTATCCATGAAAAGCTTAGCCAACACACTTATCATCTTCAATCACTTGACGAGAAGATTGATTCTCTCCCTGACAATGACCAAGACTTAAAACATTAGTTTCAATGATAATTCTGGGCTATGCCCTATATTGCGTACATAGTCTTTTCTTTCTTTTTTGTTTGAATTTTGTCTTGTTTCATGTGAATAAGTGTTGTGCATGAACATGTTGTGGATTCTTAGTATGTGTGTGGCCGAACTCTAAAGAGTCTTGTGACACTTCAACATTTGGCTAACCCTCTGTCCATCTTATTTGTGTTGGTTATATATATTTTGGCCAATGAAGTTCCGATGGAAAATACGATCCACGGGTAAGGATAATTTTGGTCCAACCATGAACCTATGTCTATTCAAGAAAACTTATGCCCACAATCAGTTCTTTTTTTTTTGTGTTTTCATTCTTATCCAATCAATAGAAGAGGAGAAGGGGAAAAATATAAATGAGAAAACCTAAATCACAAGTCTCTATATGCTTCTCTAAAGGAACAACCTGAGTCTACTCTCAATAAGTTAGGATCCCTCTTCCACCCCAAAATGAATAAGTGTTGATGCACAATCCTCTTATAAATAAATAAATAAAGGAAAAAGAAGAGAAAGACTTCCTATGCAGAGAGTTGAAGTAAGAAAATCTGCCAGGGTACTGTCCAAGCTCGTTGGTAGTGAAGCAATATTTGTTTCCCTGCATGACTCTATCGGGGTACTTTCCATGCCTGCTAGCAATAGAGAAACACCAGAGATGAAAATTGTACTCTGAAAATATTAAGCTCATGAGCTACACCACCCTTCCCAACTCAAAACATTGTGATATTGTTGAATCTTATGTTGTGTTTAGCTGAGGAGGCATAAAGGGAACCATGTATATTCATGGGATAAGTTGGAATATCAATTTAATCTACACGATGAATCAATACTCCCTAAAGAACGAAGGCCTTGTAAAAAAGAAGTTAACCAAGGCAGAGAAGTTGAAATTCTACTGGTGTATTGGAAAGTGTTGTAGCTGCTACAACACCCTCCAAAATTTTGGCTTTCACTTGTTCGAAGCCTTCCTTGATATTGCATATTGTCATCGCAAATACTGAAAATCATTTCATGATCTTTCTTGAATTATTTTTCTCCCCTTTGCAAGTTGGGTTAACTGTCATCTTTCAGCATGAATGGTTGTTGCACAATGTGTAGAAGCTTGTTTTGATGGTTTCAAGGGTCTATCTTTGTGCATATGAGTTTTTCTAACTATATAAACATTTGTTGCACTCATTCACAAATTTTTGAGCACTGTCACACATGTATCGTCACGACCATCCCAAAGTCTATCTTGAGTATCACACTTATCATAAATGGTCATAAAGTGGTCACATGAAGGGAAATGCATTGTTCATGTGTCCTGGGTGATCTATGTTGTTGTGTCTTCAATTATTCTAAGTGTGAGATCACAGTCAAAGTCTTATCAGTGTTCACATCAATATAAATGGTCTCCCACTAAGCCATTTCTGAGAAGGCTTCCCGACTAAGAAAATTGGCTTCACCTGGCCTCCCTGAATTGCACACTACAATCAGGGATGATCTTTCCCCTTAGGACTATGCAATGCATAGTTCCTTCCTCCTAGGACTATTGCACTACATAGTTTCTATTCTTAAGCTTCGACCTTGACCTCCAAGATTGCACAATCATTCCTCCCAGCTCAACCTGCACTACAAACTACATAATTAAAAGCCTTAAGCTCATCCCCTAAGCCTCTCAAATGTGAAAGTTTACAGTATCCCTCCCTCCCTTGCCTCCCAAAATTGCGCAGTGTGTCCTATCAATGCCCATCCCCTCAGGTTGTCCCCCTGACTCTCATAATTGCACATTTATTTTCCTTAGTCCTACCTGAACTACACATTGTTTAGTCTCAGGTGTCAAGCCTCACCCCTAGCTATGGAAACTACGCACTGCATATTTACTGAGCCCTATCTCCCGATCTTTCACCTAGTTTCAGATCAGTTAATGGATCAAAATGCAAGATCTTAGACTAGGGGGTTTCGAAATAATGTCATCTCTCATGAGTGAATTGTAGATGCAGGTACTCTATCACATCATGGCAAGATGATGAAGAAGGAGATGGAGGTAAGCTTTATGAAAGAAACACTTGTAGTTGAACACACAAGATAATCAACCAAGAAAAGAAAACAAACATTAGTTTGCAATCACAACACAAGACTCAAGATCATTGAAGATTCCTTATCACAAAGTCATACGGAGGTGAAAAGAAGAGCATTCCCAAGAAGACACTCAACACTCAGCAACAAAAGTGGATTAACATTTCCACATCAATAAGTAGTCCATGTCAACAATGTCATGTCATGTCATGTCATGAGTAGTCACATGCCACACCTTGTGGCTAATGATGTAACATATGTTTCAGAAATGTATTGTAAAGTGAAAGTCCAAAGGACATGTGTGGAATAAAAAGAGTCATGTAAATTTGAAAAGTCATAGGAATTCAAATAGTCATGAGGGTAGTCAAAGAGTGACAAGGAAGGGGAAGCATCACCCCTTGGTTATATATAGTCCCTCATTATATGAGAAAATTAATTTTCACCTTGGCTCCTCCCTCAAAGAATTAGAGAGATAAGCTAGTTATTTGGGGAGAAAGGAGTGGCTCCAATGTTCCATTACTGGATCTAGTGATGTACATTGCAAACATGTGTCTTCGAAATTTTACTTAATAAAAGAATCCTTCAAGGCCAACACGTTATTCATGCATGGATTATGAATGTTTTTAAGACTTTTCTATGGATGTTTGTATTTCATGTTTGCTTTCACATATGCTAAGATAGTTGAACTATTTTGATTGTTTTAGTACTTATCTTATTGAGAATGTGTTGTAATGGTTTCTATTGTTGTCCCATCCTTGTGGACTATTCCACAGGATATTAGGCAAATCTTTCTTTGTTTGTTGGTTGTAATGATCATTGCATCCTTTGTGGACTATTACGATGGATGTTAGATGGATCCTTGTGGTTCATGTGTGTCTCTTCTTGGGTGGTACTATTACCTCTCTCTTAGAGGCTCACTTTTATCCCCTCTTTGTAGTACAAGAACCTTGACACATTTACAACTGGGCATTCATGAGGCACACCTAATTTGATTTCAAAGGAACCATTGCATCCCTCCCTCTTGATGATAGTTAGAGCCAAGGAAAATATTTAAGGATTTTCCAACTGAGCCTTTATACTAGATGGGGCTCCTACACCGAATAGTATGAGGTCTAACTAATAATTCATATTAGGAATATCCCATGAATGTTGGAAGATACAACAATGTCAAGAAAACCCTAGAACCAAATCAAACATTCCATGCCAAACCTCTTCAGATGGTTTCAAAACTATTAATTATTTCCCTTTAAATTATCAAGATGTTCCCTTGAGTTTTATTTTCTCTACACACCCTATATTCCACTAATAAGGCAGAAATATGGTTTTCTATCACAACCGATGTCCACAAAATATGCATAGTCAATAGACACTAACCACAGTTTGCTGCCAAAGCATGAGAAAACATAAAAATGTTTTTGAGAACCCAACCTCCATATGATTTAGGATGTGCAATATTTTCTCAACCAATCCAAGGTAGAATTGACTCCTCTTTGGAACCTAACCATAGGAATTTAAAAAAAATATGTCTGATGCATTCCAAAACACCTTTCAGTATCCAAGCCGATGAATTTCATTATATGAGAATAGCTTTGAGCTCATATTTTATTAGAACCAAACACCCTGCCCTAGAAAGTCATCTATGACTCCAATTTCTAATTCACTTCTCCAGTTTTGAAATCAACCATTGCCAATCCATCATACAATATGTATTAGGTTTTAAATGAAAACCTAAATATTTGATATCGTCTTCCATCTTAGAGGAGTGCATCTGAAGAAGATTTAATATTTTTTGAAGCTCAACAGCCCCAATATTGGAGACAAGAAGTTTTTATTTCTGTAAGTTAATTATGATACCTATTTCTTTCCCAAACACAAATAAAATTCCCTTCAACAACTACACCTCTTGAGGGCTACCATTACTAAAAATTAGAATATCATCCACAAATAAGAGGTGAGAAATAATCAATGTTCTAGTCACCATACAACTTTAAAAACCTCCCCTTTGCTGGGATTTTTCCAATAAATGGCTAAGACCCTCTGACACTAGCACGAAAAGGAGAGGGGAGAAGGGAAACCCCTAATCAAGACCACACAATGCATGACAAAAAGGATAATTCACATCATTAATCAACACAAAAAAGGAAACAGATTCTATACAACTCATGACCCAAGAGATAAAATCAAGGTAGAAACAAACATGAGTAAAAATAAGCCTAAGTTATTTTTGTGGTGGCTACAACCACCCTCCAAAATTTTTCCTTCACTTCATTTTGGAGCCTCCCTCCTTAAATCTTAGCATCTTGTCTTGTGCTGCCCAGGTACTTGTGTTTTCAGTAGAATTTATCTTTCACTTTACAGCTTGTGTTTGCTTACTTGCTTTGTCATCTAACCACAAGTTGACCCCATGACTTGGTTGCAATCTAGTTCTTGCACTACCTTGATGATGTGTGCAATCCTTGAGGGCAACCAACCTTGCTCTTAGGAAATGCATAGTGCAACGTAGTAGTGGGCTTCGGCTCCAAAATTGCACATACGCAACTAGCAACTTGTCTTCAACTGGGAAATTGTGCAGAGCAATCCAAGCCATCAATTGAACATTCAGCTCCATAGTTATGCAAAGCCCGTTGACAACCAATCTTCAGTTCAAGAATTGTTGAGTCTAAACCCACAGTGAGCACTCAAATCCAGAATTGCACAGAGCTAGCTAATATGCGACCTTTAGTTGGGAAATTGCGCAGAGCCTGAGAGGCATCCTAGAGCCACTAAGCCCAGAAATTGCACAGAACCATACTATGCTCAGAATTTGTTAGTGCATGAACCAGAGAGTTTCCCAATTCTCCTTAGGACTACACAATATTTCTAGGTAGTGCATGGCAGGGTTCCCAAAAATCAAGAAGCCAAGAGGAACAACATCCCTCGGAAGTAGGGAATCTATTATTAACTTCCCGAAGGTGACACATTTCCATATTTAGAAGTTTATGCGAAGTATCGTTGTTGTCCTTAATCTCAAGCATACATGTCATGAACTCCATTTTCTCAAATATGTGTAATGGACACCTCTAGGGCTCACTTATGCATTCAATCATCAAGCTCTAACTTCCCTAGGAGATCAAGGAGCCTTAAAAGTATTGTTATCGCTTTTCGGGATGAGTTTTGCTTTTATTGCCTTTTGCTACTTTTTCTGTGGCTTTTGTTTGTTTAGCTTGTGAGAGTGTTGTTTTTCTCATTGTTTTTGAACAACCGTTGGCATTTTAACTTTTTTTACCTTGTAGCAGTGTTGTTTCAAGTTATACATTTCCTTCCCCAAGCGTCGCATGATTTTTCCCATTTTTGCACCAACGGTTGCCAATGCGGCAACTCCCTTCGCATGCTTCGTGTTCCTTTAGTTTGATCCATTTCTACACTTGTTTTACATGCATACATATACACTTAGTTAGATATGCACTCATCCTTACATCATCCTTTAGATCTGCCTGTTTTCACACTCCCCATGGATATATCTAGGCTCCCCCTATCCAGGTCTCACATTCACTTACATGCATTGTGCTATCTGATAGCTCAAGGCTTTTGCCTTGACTTCTGGAATTGCACAGAGGTTGTCCTAGGCTAGCTCCAACTATGCACTACGCAGTTCCAAGAGCCAGTCTCCAAGCTTGGTCACTGAGACTACGCAATGTGTAGTCTCTCCCAGGCCTGTCCTAGACTGAACTGTGCATTGCGCAGTTCCAGTCAGAAAGTTTCCACACTAACTGTCGAGATTGCATAGTGCGTAGTTCCCACAGTCAGTCAATCACCCCTATTCAATCAAAACCTCACATTTTCTCTCATCATATGCCCTAGTTGCTGCTTGATCGTGCTATAAAGATAGATTTGTAAGAGCTAATGTTTTCTTGCCATGAGTGTCTATTCTGTCCCACAGGTACAACACTCGTGAAGCACTTCTCTCCAGTAGTCATTATACCATGGCACCAAAGAGAGCTGATTCAAGAGTGACCACTAAAAGAAGTACCAGGGAAGAAGTTGAACAAGTGCCAATTTACTTGCCAATACATGCAGATGACCAAGTGTTTAGAGAAAACGAGCCAACACTAACATGGCGACGAAACCAGCAGCAGTGGTAGTAGGCATCAAGCTAGTATAGGATTAGGGAAAGAGGAAATTGTTGACATAACAAAGGGAGGAAAATCTAAAGAGCGAAAGAGTATCCAGTATTCACGCAAGCAACTTTGATAGCAGAAGAAAAAGGAAGCATAGGACAGACACAACAAAGAAGAGGAAGAGAAAAGAGCAGATATTGCAGGCAGAAAAATTGAGATCGCAACCAACAAAATGAGAGTTGAAGGAAGAACAAGAGTTGAGAACTAGAAATAGGAAGACGAAATAAAGAAATATGCAATGAGAGAGAAACAACACTAATACAGGTTGATGAGATGGAACAGCCAGCAACTAAAGAAGAGAGTGAACAGACGCAGGTTCCCTCACCAAAGCTAAGCACAAAATCCAAGTCTGGCTGGAGGTCAACAGGTACATGCAGAAGTTGATGCACGAGGCCACCATTGATGACTTGTAGTTGAGTGCAAAAAGCATGCAAAAGTACTTTGGTGGTCCAACCACACTCAAGAAAATGTTGCGTAGGTTTCATAACGAGATGGACATAGGTTCCAAGACCACATTCTAGATGCCATGGAGGCAAGATTCTGTTTTCAGCAAGATAACCATCACATCAAAATACCAAGCTTAGAATTAGTACGTGACTGAGTAACATCAAGTGGAGGTTCTCAAGCTGGTCTTTCCCCACACTCTAGATTTATAGTGTTTTTTCTTCTTAGGCTATGTCTAGCCTATTTTGTCCCACATGGGCATATATGGAAATTGTATACTATTGTAAATATGTTGTAAGTGAAATTCAAAGTGTCTTTAATGGAATGTGAATAGTCATTATGTAATGTAAATATTCATGATGGTAGACGAAGAGTCACAAAGGCGAATTTCAAGGGTCACCCCACTCTTTGTTATAAATAGAACCTCATAACTCATTGACGAGTCTTTTGGGAGCCAATATTTTGGCTAGGCATTTCTTACAGAAGGCTTGGAAAGTATTGTCATGAGCCTTGGCTTCTCCACAATGTAGAGCAAGTACATCTCTTTGGAAGAGAAGGGGGTGTTGACTATAATTTTCCACTATTGGGGCTAGTGGTTGTCAATGGTGTATGTATGGATGGAAATTTCACTTAATAATATAACTGAGCCAGCACGTTTTCATGCATATGTTGTTCTTCTCGTTCAACTACTCTAGTTACTTTAGCAACGTATGTTATTTCACTTACGCATTTGTGTATGAACTATTTTGTATACGATTTTATGAACCTTGTTGAAGATGTATTGTTGTGTTAACCCGTCACTTTATATTTTGGACTATTCGACTTCCATCCTGTGATGTAATTATGCTCATGTGTTCTTTTCAATCTGCATACTATTACAGGCTTATAAGGGACACACTTCCTTTCCCCTTTGTGTGATAGAACCCCCATGCATCTCACTTGACTCGCTTCAAGGTCACACACTTCGTTCAGACAAAGTTATCATACTTATGTTTGCTTGCTACCGCAGTTAAGGCACTACTATAATACCCACTTTTGGGACTCCTAGTGCAAACAGTATGGGGCCTAGTTGGGACTTCTTATCATGGATATCCCCTGAAATTTTGGTGAGTCCACCACCGTCAACATTTCTGGCGCTGGAAGGAGGGCCAAATGACAAGTTGAGTTCTTAAAGTCTGTTTTGAATCTCTACACATAATTCATGACTTACATTATAATCATACCCCATCATGTTTTTCTCATGCAAATGATTTCAATGTGTCAAAGGATGTTCTTGATGACTTGTCAAATTTTAAATATGATGGTGAAGGCAAAGTAGCCCTACTAAGGCATGGAGGTTCCTTCACAGGGTTCTGTTATAGGAATGAAGTCCCCTCGAACAACATTGTCTGTGGGTTGTTTTCTTACATGTTCGAAAGGCTCGTACAAAAATGGTATCACAGATTGCTTGCAACCTCCATTCACTCTTTCGAACATGTGATCAGAGAGTTAGGTCATGATTTCTATCATTATGACCATAAAGCACTCAATAATATCATTTTGGAATTATAGAAATCACCTAATGAATCCATTATGTGATTTTGCAATCGCCTCTGTAATCTTGCTTTTCAAATCCTCGAAGATGAAGTTGATTGGAAATTTCTCATTGAATAGTTTCAGTATCTTATTCACGTATCTGAAAATCCTCACAAGTTAGAATCATTCAAACCCCTCCAAGAATACGTCGGTGTTAGAACTTCCAAAGCTAAGACAAACAAGGTCACTGTGTTATAGAAATATTTGGGCACTTCAAACCCAATCATATATGTCGATAAACCAAGGACTCTTTAACCCCTAAAATTGTTGTTTCATACCCTAAAGGATCATGGTCAACTGATTACATCATTTCCTAGAAGTTCCACCTGAAAATCCACTTAGAACTGGCCAAAACGGGACCATACTAACTGCTCCATGATCAAGGTGTGATGCATACTAGCTGCTACACTAGCCAGGTGTGATGCATACTGAAGAGGCCTTCTGTAGGGTGCGATGAGCGAGAATGGACAAATGGCTAAGACAATTTGCTAAGTGGATGCTCATGGAATCTTCTAGAAACTTCTCCTGTGAAACTTGCCTCTCTGAATTCGCCCAGGGATGAGTAAGAGATCAATGGAATCTCCAAGTGGAACCAAGAACTATCAGTGGAATGACACTATTAAAAAATCCAGAGCTGACTCACACCCTTGCAAGACATCTATAAATGGATCCCTCATCTGAGAGATCTAGAGGCTGGAATTTTGTAATTTGTAAGGAAGTGTTGTTGGTTTCTCTTTGAGAGGGAACATTGTATTGTTGGGTGATCTTACTTTTCATGAGGTGAAGAGGGCTTTGATGCTGAGAGGATGATGCTGGATCAGACAGCTGGGTTGTAATCCTCTCTTCTATTATTAATTAATTTCTTTGAGTTTTCCTCCATACAATCATGTATTTGTGAATCTTGCTATTTGTGAATGCAATTGTATGTTCAATGTATTTTTGATTATGCATTGTTTATGATGTTATAGATCAAGATGCTTTGATGGTATTTTGTTGCTTTGTCTCTAGAGGTATTCTCTAAAGTGGGACAAGTAGGAGAGGAGCAGCAAGCTCTATCAATGGAGAGAGAAATCAAGCAAGGAGTCAAGCGGAAGATCCAGGTTGGTCCCCTTTGCTTCTCTCTTATCTATCATACATAAATGAAATCACAAAGTTCTTTGATTGTTTGTTTCTAAGATAGCTACCCATCTTAGTGGGACTAGCAGATTGAAAAGACACTAGTTTTCCTAGAAACAAAATGGCGACTGCACTGGGGAGTGAATAGTTTTTTTGTTTGTTAGTGTTGTTTACTTTATAAACTATAGACAGAGCCTGAAGTTAGTCGGATAGCCTTCGATCTTCTCTTGCTATGCAATTGCAAAGTAGATGAATGCTACTTCAGTCAATCTCTGGGTTAGTTTATGAACTAAACCTGACTTACAAGCATTCTAAACGCCCTTGTGGTAGCTCAATAACCTCCTAAGATCACACCCTTGTACTTTGTTTTTATTGTTCATCATAGCTCAGCTTAAATCACTGAACTTAGCTGCAAATTTTGAGCAAAAACCCAACTCAGTTTCACTCCCTGGCCCATCGCACTATCTGTAACTGGAAGCATATATGCATCACATATCCCATGTGTAGTAGGTGAGATGCATCCCTATTTCTGAGAAGCACAAGTGCAATGACTGAGTAATCCTATTTCCCTCTTTGAAATTTGGTTTTTTGTCCTTGTTTTCAGCTCTGTTTGATTGTGTTGCTACTTATGATCAGTATCTCATTGATGAAGCCTCCTTCCGTTAAATTGTTCAGCCTCCATTGATTAGGATTTGTAAATGTTTTTTTATGTATTTTTCCATCATTTACAGTCCTTCGTCAAAAGTAGCTTAAATTGAACTATCATTTTTTTTTTTATGCAAAAGTGTTGTAACTATCGTTTTGGATCAAAAAGAAGAGTGTCGTAAAGTCTTCCTCCTCTAGATAGTAGATTGTACTTTTGCCAATTTATTTGATTTGAATTGTTAATATTTGAAGTGTTGTTTTAGTCTTCCTTTCATTTTGAAAAGAAATTGTCGAAATGTCGCTTTGAAGAAAATAGTTCAAATCTGTACTTAATTTTCCTTTTTGACATTCTCACATTAAGGAAACAAAAAACAAATACATGCATTTTCATTTGCATTTAGAGTTTATGCGAAAAATGATTTAGGAAAGGTACATTTAGTGTGTGCTCTTTGCTCTCTGTTGAAAGAATTGTTATCTTCTTTCCTTAGTATCTAGGATTTTCATTGCTAAAAAATAAATGATTGTTTATCATTTTAGATTGGATATTTAGGAATTTTACATCTACATCACGTGGTGAACCTTGAAAGGCAAAATTCTAAGCAAGATCAACTCTAAAATAAATCTCAATCAACTTAACAACGCTTTGGAACCTAACGCAACACATCTAGAAGTCTAGGCTAGAGACGTGTTCCAGCATTGTAAAACCTAGTAAGTATCGTTTTCATCGAAGGTTGGGTGATTCCTCCTCTTTCATACGACAAGTGATAGTACGGACTTGTGCTCCCCCGTACCATCGAGTATATATTGGGAGACCACAATAGGCTGATATCCTTTATCCATAGGAAGCCGTGGCTGCCGCCCTATCAATCGCAATGCACTGAACATAGCATTCGGGAAGATTGACTACTGTACATAAGTCCTTGGTAATTTCTCTTTAATTTACCACCAAGGTGTATATTGCAGTTTTGCGATTGGTTTGGTAATCCCTATGTCTATATTTCTAGAGTAGTCACTTTCGTTCCTTTTTGACTCCTTAAAAGAAAAGGTCCATCTGAGCACTTGTCACTTCAGGATCATTAAAAATCGAAGGCAACTAGAGTCATCTTTAGCTTTTTCTTGACTCTTAAAAATTGAAAAAGCAAAGTTGTGTCAAAGAATCATTAAAATTTATTTAAATCGGAATAACATCCCTATTCCATCGTTGATCTTAGGTTGAGATAATGGAGTCCACCAATCAAGGAATCCCTCTTGGGGGGAATCCTAGTCCTTTCTCTTCTTCCAGGAATCACAATTGGCCTGCCAGTATGGTTATTCTCAACCTATGTCATTCAAAACACCGTGATTCCTCAGTAATCGAATCAGCAACCAGATGATACTGAAGTTGTCCCTTCACCTTCTACTTCATTTGTCTCTCCCTCCCCTTCTTCCTCTTCACTTGGTGAAACTAGTGATACTAAAAACCAAGTGGCTGAGAAGAAGAAGAAAGGGAAGGAGAAAAAGAAGAAGTCAGCTAAGCAAGGGGGAAACCATGCAGCATTTGGTGAAAATCCACACAAAAAACTTTCCAAGCATAGATCTCCATGCATAATTTGCAAGGGAGACCACCTTCATCAAGATTGTCCTTGCATTTCGTGGATCTTGAGAGAATGGTCTCCCCATTTGCACCATCCAATGTCATCAACCTCTACCGATCATGTTGACAGCACACCATCAACTAGTGGAAATGAAGTCAATGGACAAAAAGGAAAGGTTGGATTTCCATGTAGGTTATGTGAAGGTAATCATGCTATTCACCATTGTCCTTTTTTGGATGAAGCCAAAAGTGTGTGGGATAACCGTCCTACTTCACCGTAGCGACTTCCACCTAGATACAAGAAACTCTCACCAAGTCCTTCACTAGTTGAAAACCTGACTGACGTAACTCAATCATCAACCAAAACACCTATCATTGAAATTAAACCTTCTGAGTCCATAACGGACCAAAGTTAACAGGTCGAGATGGCAGTCGACCCAGTCTTGCCTACAGAAGGTCCACCTTCAGATGATACAATTTCTAAAGAGAATGAGAACAATTCTATTCAAATTCTTTTTGTTAATACAGAGTCTGATGAATTTGGGGGCAATCTGCCAGTTCCCTTACAATAGGAGGAAAATTCCCCAATTCAATGGGTTCATCTAGCCATTTATCCAGTACCCCCTCCACGTAGTCTAGTCATTTCCTTCGATTGGAATCAACTAGCGAGACCCCACCTTCCATCTAATGTACCATTCCAAATCATAGTATAGGTTCACAAAATGATCATGTCTAGCACTATCATAGATGAAGGGGCTTCAGTGAGTATCCTTTCCTCAATTGCTTGGAAAGCACTTGTTCACCATCGCTTATGCCTGTGACACAAAATTTGTCAGGCTTTAACAAAGGAACCAGTCGAACGTTAAGGATCCTTCCAAAGTTGCCAATAACTTTGAAAATGAAAACCATTCATTTGAACGTGATGGTAGTCTAAGGACCATTATATTAAAATCTACTTCTTGGATGTGACTATATATATAACATGGAAGCTATTGTTTCCACACTCTTTCGAGTGATGTGTTTCCCACATGAAGGAAAAATGGTACAACTTATCGACCAGCTTTCATTTCCTGGTTCAAACACATCTACAAGTCAAACATCATCCCTGAATGGTCTCTTTACGTCAAGAATGTCTCTTCGACCTTCATTTCATCCACCTAATTACCGCGAGTAGTCTGGTGAATGTAGCGAAGCTTTGGGGGCATGCACCCTGGTCTACTTCAGCAGACGAACCCAGCTGAAAAGATAGGTTTCCATGTAGGTTATGTGATTGGTCTGAAACAACATTTCCTTGTAGGTTATGTGATCAGTCTGAAATAGCCATCTCCTCGTAGGTTATGTGATTGGTCTGAAACACCATTCACTTTTGTCCACTATGTGGACAAAGCCAAGGAAGTGTTTTTGTCTAACTGCTGACAGGAACAATTCTACCTAACTGCAGTGACTTCCATATGGTTACCTGGAGACTCTCCTTTTCTCAATACCTGGGGACATGCAAACCTTTTTATGCAAGTGAAAAATGACCAATTGCATTTTTTAGCTTTTTAGCATTTTTAGCTTTTTAGCTTTTTACTTTCAACTTCTTAGGTTAGGTGATTGGTCTGACCACCATTCACCTTTGTTTGCAGCGCACGGACAAAGCAAAGGAAGTTCTTTGTCTAGACGAAAGACAAAACTATCCTACCTAACCTCAATAGTTCCTTAGCTTTTCGTGTAGTTAGCTTTGTAGTTTGGTCATTTCTAGCCTATATAAAAAGGCAATGAGCATATGTAATCATAGAGTTCAAGCTCACTAAAAAATAAACCTACCAATGAGAGACATCTTTAGACTACTGGTATGAGCAATGTTTCCACAAGGTTCAAGCTTGTTAAAAAATAAACCTGCCAATGAGCAATGTTTTTGCAAGGTTCAAGCTTGTTAAAAGATAAACCCACCAATGAGCAATGTTTCCGCAAGGTTCAAGCTCGTTAAAAAATAAACCCGCCAATGAGAAATGTTTCTGCCAGGTTCAAGCTCGTTAAAAAATAAACCTGCCACTAATCATGGTTTCTTTCGATTCAAGCTCATTAAAAAATGAATCTGTCCCTAGTAAATAACCTTTGTGATTACCTTGCTATCAACTTTTTGAACCTTGGTTGTGTTCCTGCCGTCACCTCCATTCTTTTGGATGATCATATGCTTCCACTTGATTGTTTACCCTTTTGAGGAACAGTTGTGACGAGTGATTTTGTTAGCCACCCTCTTCACACTGCCATGTTTTGAGAAGTTCCAAACTTACCTAGAACCAGTTGCTACCTGAAAAAATCACTCATTCCTCAAAAAGAGTCTCTTTTAAGCTCTTTTTAGACTCATTAAATATGAAAAGATTGTCAAGCTACTGGCCTTTCTAGCTCGTTAAAGTAAGGGGAAGCACCATCCATCCTCTACATTTTAATCTTTTTGGACCTGACGGATCATCCCACAAAAAGATCGAGTGCTTGTCTTTTTCGGCTCGCTAAAGCGATCGAAAGGTCATCCCTTTCGTATTATTTTATACTATTTCAGACTTAAGGGATTATGCTACGAAAGAGGACTGTTGGAGTTTCCATTTCGTCCCTTTTCAAACTCTCTAAACATGAAAAGGAATGAGTTATCCTTGTCATTAAACCCATTAAAATAATAGCGACAAACTTGTCCACCCAGACAAGAATGAGTTTCACTGTTGCTAGGCTCGCTAAAACATAGCGACAGGTTTGCCCGAAGGGAAAATTATAGAAAAAGCATATGCTATCCTCCTCAAGATTGATAAAAATAAAGAGGTACTGGTCAACAACGACTAGGGAAAAAGGGAAGAAAACTTGAAGAACTCCATTGGTAGCAGGTTGCTCTTGAACATGACACCTTCACTCCATCACCATGATTGAGTCGAGTTGGGTTATTCCATTCACCGGTCATATCACCATTGGTCCTCCACACCATCCATCTTTTGGGGTTAATGCTACCAATCCATCTCAGTGTCGCCAAAATGTTCAAGAGAATTCATTCAGAGAATTCACCACCCAGCTAACGCCTCATCCACTGCAATACCTTCACTCTCCATTTTTCATGACTGCCATTCCTGAACCTTGTATCATCAAATCGTTTTCACCTCCAAAAAATCATTTTCTTCATTTCGTGTCATGGATGTGGGATACATTAAGGCCCTCCTACGATGGGTCACCTCTTGTCAACATGAGCTCATTATCCAAGAAGTTGACTTAGAAACAACCCTTTCATTACTTTGAAGCTTGCATGCCTCAAAGGCAAGTTTCTCACTTCCGGTGACAGGTTTACATCAATGGCCTTCAACCAAAAGATTTTGCGTGGTCTCTGACATCAACTCATATATTCACACCACATGAATTGTACTATAGTACCTTGAGGGTCATTATCATTATCAGTGATTCCTCTCACATCTATTAATGGCTTACATTATTGGCTAGTAATTAGGCAATACCTTTCCATGTTCAACTTCAGAACATCTTTTCACATGGATCGACTTGTACGTCAGGTGAAGATTGAATGATTTGAAGACCCCGGATCTAGTTTCATCCATCCAGGCTGCGATATATTCAGGAAAATAAAGACATCAAATGTACACAGAAGCTGCACAGATGATCATCCAAGCTAAGGATGATGACTCTACATGTAAAGAATCACCAGTCTGAAACAGTAGACGATTATCTATCCTATGTACATGAAAATGAATTTATAAAGCTGAGCATGGGAATGACTGCCTCAGCTAGATCATGAAAATAACATGATGATGATGTATTCTATTGTATCTTATATAGGCCACCTTCCAGTTCAAATACCTCGGATCCTCATGATAAAGCATTTCACCCCACATCAAAATATTTACGACCTCATGCTTTAGGGGGCAACTGTTATAGACATATTTGGTCACTTCAACTCCAATCATATATGTCAATAAACCAAGGGCTCTTTAACCCCTAAAAGTGTTGTTTCATACCCCAAAGGATCATGGTCAACTGATTACATCATTTCCTAGAAGTTCCACCCGAAAAACCACTCAGAACTGGCCAAAACTAGAACTTACTAACTGCTCCATGGTCAAGGTGCGATGCATACTGGCTGCTACACTAGCCACGTGTGATGCATACTGAAGAGGCCTTCTGTAGGGTGCAATGAGTGACAATGGACAAATGGCTGAGACAGTTTTCTAAGTGGATGCTCATTTAATATTCTAGAAACTTCTCATGTGACACTTGCCTCTCTGAATTCCCCCAGGGATGAGTAAGATATCAATGAAATCTCCAAGTGGAACCAAGAACTATCAGTGGAATGACACTAATAAAAAACCCAGAGCTGACTCACACCCTTGCAAGACATCTATAAATGGATCCCTCATCTAAGAGATCTAGAGGCTGGAATTTTGTAATTTGTAAGGAAGTGTTGTTGGTTTCTCTTTGAGAGGGAACATTGTATTGTTGGGTGATCTTACTTTTCATGAGGTGAAGAGGGATTTGATGCTAGGAGGATGATGCTAGATCAAATAGCTGGGTTGTAATCCTCTCTTCTATTATTAATAAAGTTCTTTGAGTTTTCCTCCATACAATCGTGTATTTTTGAATCTTGCTATTTGTGAATGCAATTGTAAGTTCAATGTATTTTTGACTCTGCATTCTTTATGATATTATAGATCGAGATGTTATGATGGTGTTTTGTTGCTTTGTCTCTATAGGTATTCTCTAAAGTGGGACAAGTAGGAGAGGAGTTGCAAGCTCTATCAAGGGAGAGAGAAATCAAGAAAGGAGTCAAGCGGAAGATCCAAGTTGGTCCCCTTTGCTTCTCTGTTATCTTTCATACATAAAGGAAATTGCAAAGTGCTTTGATTGTTTGTTTCTAAGATATCTACCCATCTTAGTGGGACTAGCAGATTGAAAAGACATTAGTTTTCCCGGAAACACACTGTCACAGGTGACCCATCGTCCGCTCCTCATCAATCAACTCTAGCTCTGTAGGACGAGGTGGGAGAAGTTTCGAACCCATCTGTTGAACTGTCACCTCCTCCCACCCCACCTGCTCTAGATATGTACGCAGATGTGGATTAGGACACTCGAGTTTTTTAAAGACTTACCACAGGGTTAAGAAGGAATTTTTTTGGGATGGACTTAAATCTAATATTCAAAAGTTTTTGGTGGAATGTTTGGTTTTCCAACAAAATAAAGTTGAAACAATTAAGACCCTAGGTCTATTACAACCTTTATCCATTCCAAGTCAACATTGGGAGGAGGTTTCAATGGATTTTATCATAGGTTTACCCAAGTGAGAAGGAAAGAGTGTCATCATGGTGGTATTTGATAGACTTACCAAGTATGCATACTTTTGTGCATTATCTCATCCATTTAAAGCCAATACAGTTTCTACTAAATTTATGGAAATAGTTCAAAATCTACATGGAAACCCAAAGATTATTGTAAGCCATAGAGATCTCATTTTCACTGGAAAATTTGGACAAAATTATTTTCTTGTCTTGGTACTCAGTTAGCTCATAGCTCATCTTATCATCCTCAATCTGATGGGAAAACTGAGATAGTAAAGAAATGTTTGGAAGGATATCTTCATTGCTTTGTATCTGATAAACAAACACAATGGGTCAAATGGTTTCCTTTGGTTGAATGGTGGTATAACACTTCCTTCCATATTGCAGCAAAAATGACCCCATTTATGGCACTTTATGGTTATCACCCACCATCCATCACATCATATTTAAGAGAAAATTCTAAGGTTGAAGCAGTAGAAAATCATATTGAGCATCAACAACAAGTTCTCCAACTATTAAAGGATAACCTAACTTGGGCACATAATAGAATGAAACAATAGGTAGATCAACATCGCAGTGAAAGAAATTTTGATGTAGGTGACTGGGTATTTCTATGACTACAACCATATAAACAAATGTCCCTTAACCAAGCTAATAAGGATAATAAATTATCACCAAAGTATTATGGTTTGTACAAGGCGTTGCAAAATATTGGTACTATGGCATACAAATTGGAGCTTCCTGCAACTTCCCGAGTGCACCTAGTTTTCCATGTTTCATGCTTAAAGAAGGTTATTGGTTACAAGCTTCCAGTTCAAAAGATATTTCCAAAACTTGACAAGGATGGAAAAATCATATTGGAAACTGAAGCAGTCACATAAACAAGAACTCAACAGCTACGAAATCAACCAATTTCAGAGTATCTCGTCAAGTGGAAGAATTTACCCACTGATGATTCCACATGGGAGGATGAGAATTTTATAAAAAAGCATCCAAAACTACTCAAGCATTGAGGAAAACAATTTTTTGAAGGAGAGGGGCATGGTAGGTCCCTATAATACTAGTGATTCCCCCATTACTATTGTCATGATAGCCCTTATTGTTATTTTTGTGCTTATATTGTCCCCATTGTGCCCCATAGGATCCCACTATTGTTATTGTTGTGTCCTTCTATTATTATTTTTATGTCGACTTTGATTATATTGTGACCCCTTAGACTCCTATATATAGAAAGGAGGTTTTGTCATTTGTATCATCCAAGAATTTTTCATTTGTGTAATGTAAAGGTGGTTGCCCCCTCGAAGAGGCTGATTTCTAAGGCGTTGATCTATCTTTGTATCTTTTGTGAGCTGGTTTCATAACATGTTGGTTGTCACGTGAACTTGTTTTCTCAACCTACGTCCTCTCATTCTGTTGATCCTCCAGATTTTGGTGTCTTGTGTTCATCCATCCCAGACTCCGCATGTGATGTTCATGAGGATCAAGTTGTGGACAAAGTTGGTGTTGAGAGGAAAACTTGTGCTATCATTTTTTATGAGTACGTGGGGGAATCTAAAGAAGAACTTGCGGTGAAGGATGACCTCCTTCTTTCTGCACCTCATCTGCTCTATTGTGACATATTTTGTGATCTATCCATTTCTTATTTGTCTTATGAAAATTCATTCCCATATGTTCCCACTTCTGATCATTCATAGTACACATGGGATGTCAGTCCATCATTCGATTGTGGAGAGGACAAATATTCCTTTTTGAATCCACCCAATTTGTCATCTTTTCTTTCTGGAAATTTAGTGGGTGAAAAAATTTGTTTGTCATCAACCCCTCTATATGATTCGTTAGATCATGAGGATGTTTATGTACATCTCGATTTTTTATGATCGAGGTTGTCATGATCTCTTTGCTCATTCATTTGATCATGATTCTGATTCACTTGTTGTTGATATTTCAAAGCCACCGGTCATTGATGATCTAATTGCTGACAAAGTGGAAACCCCACAAGATATCGAGGCACCTGAGCCCAAGCTGATGGTTATGTCAAGTCCTTTTTGTCTTGAGGTTAGTTCTGCTCCCAATCATAATTTTTTTGAACCACCCTAGGCTTCTCATCGCTCTCTCATGCACATTGAAAATCAATCTGATCTGCACATCTTACACCCTACACCACAATCTCATGATCCTATCGCTCACACATTGGAGGATTCATACATAGAAAGTCATGTTGTGAAACACAAGATTTCTTCTTTCTGCATGTTTGCTCATGTGTCAAGGTCAAAAGAGTGTACATGCTTGTTTTTTGTGCTCAATGCATTGTTATGCCATGGTACATCCACAAAGTGTTTGTCTTGCACTTTTTATTTTTTCTTTTCTGTGGATGCATTAAAAATTTGAACGTGTTGGTCTTCATTGTTTTATCTTTCTTTCTTGTTGGTTTACCTATATATCTTTCTTATCAACCATGCCTTCACTTACATGGGTCAACCAATGCATCGATGGTTTCATTGGAAGTATCACTTCACGTGAGTAGGCCCATGCACTCTTTAGCTTAGGAGTAGGAGTATATTTTTCTTTCTTGTTCACTTTTCTTTCATGTTTTGCTTTAATTACTTGTTTTTCTTTCATTTTGCTTCTATCCTTTTCTTTCTTGTTTGTTTGCTTGCTATGCACCCGTAGGTTTAGCTTCACGTGAAACCATGTTTGGCTTCTTGAGACAAATAGGGTGAAGTACAAGAGGACTTGTACAACTATCAATATTTGGTTATCTATTATCCCCTCTCTTTATGAAGAGCTTGCATTCTTTAGTCAATGATATCCTGATGGAAAATACATTTTGTTCAGAGTGAGTCTTGGTGAAAACACAACACATGCACTTTAACTAGTAATCACTTACTTTAATCAGTTTTTCTCTATTTGGTTAACCCTTGTCAACTCAATCAAGTAGAGTATGGTGAGGGCGAAAAACTTAACAAGTATATTATAGGTATATATAACATAATTCTATGAAAGGAAAACCTCTTCTACTCTCAATAAGTCAGAATCCCTTTTCCCCCTAATGAAAATAAATAAGTGCTTATGCACATTTCTCTAAAAAAAATGAAAATGAAAAATATAATAAAGGTGAAAGAAGAGAAAGGCTTCCTGCATACATAAGTGAAGCAAGCAACTCCGTTGAGGTACTATCCAGGCTCGCTGGTGGCAAAGCAATGCTTGTGTTCCTCAAGTGACTCTGTCGCAGTACTTTCTAGGCCTACTGGCAGTGGAGAAACACCAAAGATGAAACTAAAACTCTGACAGTCTATATTACTTGTGCATCAATATACCCCTCATCCCCAATCAAAACAACTCTATTGACTTGGCTTGGTATATGTGTTGACCGATCAAGAGGATGGTAGGGACTATGTCCTTAACTCAAGCTAGTGAGGAAGCCATGACAATCAAATAATCAAATAATACTTCCAAAGGAGTTAGACGCGTTGTACATGAGACGAGGTCCATACAAAGAGATGGAGTTCTACTAGTGTGTCGCCATTATTGTAGCGGCTACAACCACCCTCCAAATTTTTTCCTTCACTTCATTTTGGAGCCTCCTCCTTAAATCTTAGTAGCTTGTCTTACGTTGCCCATGAACTTTTGTTTTCATTTGAATTTATATTTTCTTTACAGCTTCTGTTTTCTTACATGCTTTTCCATCTAACCACAAGTTGACCCCGTGACTTGGTTTCAATCCAGTTATTGCACTGCTTTGATGATCTGTGCAATCCTTGAGGGCTACCAACCTTGCTCTAAGGAAATGCACAGTGCAACCCAGTAGTGGGCTTCAGTCCCAGAATTGCACAGACCAATCTGGAAGCTTGTCTTCAATTAGGAAACTGCATAGAGAATTCCAAGCCATCAAGTGAGGCCTCATCTCCAAAATAATGTAGATCTAGCTGACATCCAGCCCTCAGTCTAGTAATTTCAAAGTTCAAAGCCATAGTGAGCACTCGAGTCTAGAATTATGCAGATCCAACTAACATCCTACCATCAGCTGGGAAATAGTGCAGAGCTTGAGAGGCATCCCAAAGCTACTCAGCCCAGAAATTGTGCAGAACCCTATTGTGCTCAGAATCTGTCAGTGAATGAATGAGAGAGTTGCCTGGTCCTCCCTAGGAATGCACAATATTTTTGGTAGTACATATCAGGGTTCCAAAAAAGCAAGAAGCTAAGAGTAACATCATCCCTTGCAAGTAGGGAATCTATTATTGGCTTCTTGAAGGTGACACATTTCCATCTTTAGAAGTTTCTGCTAAGTTTCATTGCTGTCCTTGATCTCAAGCATATGTGTCATGACCTCCATTTGCTTAAATCTATGTAATGGACACCTCTAGGGCTCATTTATGCATTTGATCATCATGATCTAGCTTCCTTAAGAGATCAAGGAGCCTTCGGAGCATTGTTATCACTTTTTGGGATGAGTTTTACTTTTATTGCCTTTTACTGCTTTTTCTGTGGCTTTTGTTTGTTTTGTTTGTAAGAGTGTTGTTATGGTCATTTTTTTGAATCAATTCTGGTGTTTTAACTTGTTTTATCTTGTAGAAATGTTATTTGAAGTTATACATTGCCTTCCCCAAGTGTCGCATGATTTTTCCTATTTTTACACCAACAGTTGTCGATGTGGCAACTCCCTTCACATGCTTTGTGTTCCTTCAGTTTGATCCATTGTTGCACTTGTTTTACATGCATAAATCTACACTTAGTAATATCTACACTTATCCTTACATCATCCTTTATATATGCCAATTTGCACACTCCCCATGGAAAGATCTGGGCTCCCCTTGCCTGGGTCTCACATTTACTTGAATGCACTACGCAATTTGGCAGCTCAAGGCTTCTGCATTCGATTTTGGAATTGTGTAGAGGTTATTCTAGACTGGCTCCAACTACGCACTACATAGTTTTAGGAGCCAGTCTCCAAGCTTGGTCACATTGCGCAGCCTCTCCCAGGCCCTGTCCCAGACTGAACTGTGCATTCTTTGGTTCCAATCAGTAGGTTTCCACAATGACTATTGGGACTATGTAGTGCGCAGTTCCTACAGTCAGTCAGTCACCCCTTGTTAGTCAAAACTACACTTTTCCTCTCATCAGATGCCTTGACTACTTCTTGATCATGCTATAAAGTTAGATTTGTAAGAGTTAATGCTTTCTTGCCATGAGTGTTTGTTCTATCGCACAGGTACCACACTCATGAAGTGATTCTCTCCAGTAGCCATTGTACCATGGCACCAAAGAGAGATGCTTCAAGAGTAACCACTTAAAGAAGTATCGGGGAAGCAATTGAGAAAGCACCAATTTACTTACGAATACATGTAGATGCCCATCTGTTTACAAAAAATGAGACAACACTAACATGGAAGTGAAACCAGCAGCAGTGGCAGAAGGCAATAAGCCAATAAAGAATCAGGGAAAGAGGAAATCGCTGACATAATAGAGGGAGGAAAAATATGAAGAGTGAAAGTGCATTCAATCTTCATGCAGGAAACTTTGAAAACAAAACCAAAAGGAAGCACATTGAGATGCAGACATCAAAGAAGAGTAAGAGAAAAGAGAAGAGCTTGCAGGTAGAAGAAATGAGATCACAAGATGCAGAACGAGAGTCGAAGGAAGAAAAAAAGCTGAGAAGCAGAAACAGGAAGAAGAACAAAGGCAAGGTGCAATAAGAGAACAACAACACTAATACAGGTTGATGATATGGGACAACCAGCAGCTGAAGAAGAGAGTGAACAGATGAAGTTCCCCTCACCAAATCTAAGCACAAGAACCAAGTCCACCTGGACTTTGATAGGTACATGGAGCAGTTGATGCGCGAAGCCATCAGTGACGAATTGTAACTGAGCATAGACAACATGCAAAAGTACGTTGGTTATCCAACCACACTCAAGACAATGTTGCACAGGTTTCAGAATCAGATGGACATAGGTTCCAATACCACATGCCCGGATGCCATGGAGGCAAGAGTCTGCTTTCATCAACACAACATCAAGACATCACAACATAGTACAAAGATTGGCATCAGTACGTGACCGAGTAGCATAAAGTGGAGGTTTCCGAGTTGGTCGTTCCCCACACCCTTGAGTCATAGTGTTTTGTCTTGTTAGGCTCTATCTATCCTATTTTGTCCCACATGGGTATATGTGGAAATTGTATATTATTGTAAATATGTTGTAAGTGAAATTCCAAGTGTCATTAGTGGGATTTCAATAGTCACTATGTAATGTAAAGAGTCATGAGGTTAAATGAATAGTCACAAAGGGGAATGTCAAGGGTCACCCAACCCTTTGTTATAAATAGAACCTCATAACTCATAGGCTAAGATTTTGGGAGTTAATATTTTGGCTAGGCATTGCTTAGAGAAGGCTTGGAGAGTATTTTCGTGAGCCTTGGCTTCTCCATAGCGTAGAGTGAGTACATCTCTTTGGAGGCAGTGTTGAATGTAATGTTCCACTATTGAGGCTAGTGGTTGTCAATGGTTTATGTATGGATGGAACTTTCACTTAATAATATAACCGAGTCAACATGTTTTCATGCATATGTTGTTATTGTAGTTTTCCTATTCTGGTTACTTTAGCAATGCAAGTTATTTCACTTACGCATTTGTGTATGAACTATTTTGTATGTGATTGTACAAATCTTGTTGAAGACATGTTGTTGTGTTAACCCGTAACTTTGGATTGTGGACTATTTCACTTCCAGCCTGTGATGTCATTCTCCTCATGTGTTCCTTTCAGGCTACGTACTATTACAAGATTCTAAGGGACACACTTCCTTTTCCCTCTATGTGTTAGAACCCCCATGCATCTCACTTGACTCATTGCAAGGTCACACACTTCTGACAAAGCTATCATACTTACCTCTCTGTGCTACTGTAGTCAAGAAACTAGTATACTAGCCACTATTGGGACTCCTACTCAAAATGGTCTGAGGTCTAGTTGGGACTTCTTATCAGGGAGATCCCCTAACATGTTGGTGGGTCCAGCACCATCAACAGATATATTTAAATGACATGATCATAATATTTTGATAAGTACTGATCACAACTCCTTTGAGATTCATCATTTTTTAACTACGAAGGCCTTCGTAGGCCACCCCAAATTCTTCATGAATTTTTCTGCCTTCAAGAACCCAAAATTTCTCGTTTGAAATAAATGCAAAGAGAATCAAATTTTACCTTAAAGAAATCACCTTTGTAATAGCTTTATAGATTTCATTACATAGATAAATAGGTCTATCTTCTTCAAAAGATGAAGGGGTGTCCACCTTTAAAATTAAAGAAATGAATGTAGAATTAAAGGATGGAAGCATCCTATGTTCCCTCCTAGATTCTTTGGCCACATCCTAAAGATCAGAACCCAAATTATCAAATAAACCCAAAAAAAATTCCATCACCCAACCATTGGGCCTTGGACTCTTGTCCTTTTGAAAGCTATGTAGGACTCTTTTCATTTCATCTTTAGTGACCTCAAACTTGAGGTCCCCTTTACCTTCAACATTTAGGAAATGAGGGAAGGGGAGGGAAGCGAAAATAACTTCACCAATGGTGGCTTCTTTTTAAGTTGTAAATAGATTTTCAAAATGATGTTTACCCATATCTACTAAAGAATATAATGTGGACACCACCTTTCCATCCTGACATTTCAAGGACCATATTGCGTTTCCCATCTTGTTCCCTTTAGCATAAGCCTAGGAAAAATTTGTGTTATATTCCCCACATTCAATCCAAATGGCTTTACTTTTCAATCTCCATTCATCTTCATAATTTTCTAAAAATTGTTTTTTTAAAGACTCCGACTGAAAGAGGGAATATCTTGATTCAACCAAACCATAACCTTCCTCTTCATGACCTACATAAGCCTAAAGGTAATTTTCAATCTCTCTAAGCTCCATGGTTTCAACTAGTTTCTTAGCAATGGCCCACTCTTTAGATTTTTTTTTAATACACTTTAAATTTTTTACAAAGTGTTTCCTATCCAAGGCTCCTTCTTATGGATCAAATGGGATCCAATTTTCTTATACCAGTTCTACAAATGATTCATCATTGAGCCAATTTAGATTCATTTTAAAAGGAAGCAATTTTTTGGCGACCCCTTTTAATTCAAAAAATGGGTGAATGATATGAAACTCCACCCAACCCAACCCATTGTTTGATAAAAACAAAATTATCCCTTAATATCTCAAGCACCAAAAAACTATAAAGTCTCTTAGCCACCCATTTAGGCCCTCGTCTCTTATTTATTGAAGTGGGCCGAAGCTTAACCAAATACACATCAATTAGAGATGGGCTTGAGAGGAAATCAAAGAAGAATCAAACAAAGCATCAATTAAGGCTCAGTCACCCCAAGTTTTAGAAGGACCCACGGAAAATCTTAAATCACTTCTAATGATTAATGAAGGACTATCAATAAAGGATTTACTAAATAAATATTCCCAAAAGTATTTCTTGTTTTGGTTAGGGCCACATACATTGAACATAGAGAGCGACATGCCCATTTCTTTAGAAAACATTTCGACGCATAGACCTGACGCAATACTCCAAGAGTTAATTAGATTAACACGTCTCCTGTTCTAATCAACTGCTAGGCCTCTTGAGCTATCAGAGATGTCTAAGTATAGAAAGCTCCAACCACCCAAAAGTCATTCTAAGCATTGGGAAATAGTATCACCAGATTCTAGGGTTTCTTTAAGAAAAATTATCATTAGGGTGTCTTTATTGATGATTCTTTTGAGAGAAAGTCTTTTGATTAGAATTTATATACCTCGATAATGAAAAGAAAGAATCTTCATTTGAGCACATCCAAAGGGGAGAAATTGCTCTAAGGGTCCCCTGAATAAAATTTTATCTTCCAACAACCATATCAACCCTAGCATACACCATGGATTTAGTCAAATTTGATGTTCTCCCCCTCCCATTATGATAAGAGAAATCTACTTAGAACTATCCAAGACTCGATATTGAAGGATTCCGAAAAAGGCCATTATAGTGAGGGCATAGGTTGTAGATGGATGAGCCTTCACCAAAAGAGAGAGAATATGAGTTGGAAGGAGAAGATACTAGAGGAAAAATATCCATAATCCAGGGATTAAGGACATTGCACCTGAGAAGGGATACGAGAAGGGCACAATGACATGGAGAGGGGGTAGTAAGAAAATAAGAAATTGAAGAGACAAGAGAACAAGTAATAGGAAAATCTTTGCTTTTTTCGAACAAATGATATACAAGTAGAAGAAAGTTGAAGAGGACCTGGAAAACAATTGCTCCAAGGGGTCACGTAGTCCACCATCCATGATAATAGGGTCTAGTGGAGGTGTAAATGTGCTTGAAATCAACTGTTCCAACCTTCTAAGAATTGCACCTATGTCCTTGCATGATGATGTCATCATGTTTTGTTGAATTGATTCCTGCCAAGTGGAGCCATCTTTCCCATCCTCCATTGAAGGAATAATAGAACAATGTTTAACAAGATAGCCATATTGGTGATAGTGATGAAACTTAAAAGGGACTCCCTCATAGTCAAGGTCCTAAATGAAAACCTCCTTCCCTCTGAGATCAATTTTTACAAGTAGACCATTCCTTAAGTTGAACTTGATCAAAATTATTTCCATGGACATTTTCCCCTAGGGTGAGATATGACGAGTCATGTGAAATATAGGAACCAATAGAATTCCCAATGTCTCAAAATATTTCATTGACCCAGAATGCTAATGGTAATCCCGAAAGACCCACAGAGGGACCATATCTGAATTCTCCCATCAAACATCAAACAACAATGTCCAAAATTTAAACAAGATAGGACAAAAATCAATATCCTAGACTTGTTGTTCAACAATATGAGCATACGTCATTTTCATAAACTTCAGGTGAATCTATCCTTTTCCTAGCAAGTCTACACCTAGGGGAACTTGAACGAAAGGAGAAATATATTTTTCAACCCATTTTCTTAGGGTTTGAATATAAAATCGACGACCTTGAACCTGACCCACCAAAGATTTTTTAGCTGGCGTTGAGACCCAATTCATCTTGACATTACCCCCTAAGACCAGTGAAAATTTAGAGCGAAAAGCCTTACTAATGCAATAATAATTCTTGACTAGACCAACCTTGATATAATTGAAGTTTTTACTTAATCTTTCCATCAAGGTATTGGAAGGAAAACCCTGAGATTGTTTCAACCTAATAGTAGGATCAATACCATGAGAACTAGTCGGATTCCCTGAGTTGAAACCATGAGGGTTCAAAAATTGAAAGGAATTAACATCCAAAAGTGGAACTATATGTTGGATGTCACCCATTGAACTAAGCACTTTTGAAAAACCCAAAACATTCGAAAATTCAAATGTTCTTGACTAACTAGGGCTGATTGGAGGAGAGTTGTTTAGGGGAAAACATGAGAGAGAAATTGGTAAGAGGGGCCCAAACCCAAAACCAAACCTAAAGAGCCAAGAATCTAGTTTTTTGGAACTATTGGGTGTCCTCCCCAAAGTAGGAAATGTGTCTAACAATGGAAGGATCATTTTCTCCAAAAATAAATGCCTTTTTAGAGCCTTCCCCATCGTAGAAACACACATACCACAAACATCTCGAGAAACCACCAAAAAATATGTTGAATTAGGATGGGTTTTTATTTCACCCAAGGATTCCATAAATATACATGTACACGATGAAACCTCAAGTTCATAATCCATAATATCCTCCAACACCATCCACTACAGAGGGAAAATACAATATTGGGAGAAATATGTATTCTATTGGCATTGAGTGCACTGAGAAGAATTACAAACCTCCAGCTATCAAACCAACTGAAATGAAGACAGGCCACTTATAGACAAGAAACCATAAAAAGACAATGTTAAAGAATAATAGATTCCTCATACCATTTATTAAAATAAAAACCCGATCCATGAAGAAAAAATGATTGATACAATGAATCCTATCTCACCACCATGGTTAGGGTTTTAACCTCAAACTTTAAATAAGTATCAAGAATTAAAATATATATATATATATATATATATATATATATATATATATATATATAATTAATTTAGATAATTTTATTTTTATATATATATATATATAATATATATATATATATATATATATATATATATATATATATTTATAAACGCAAAATTATGTGATAGTAGTAATGGTTTTAAATTTATATTTTCCATATCAAAGTTCTTTATAAGCATAATTTTGTACATAAACATTGTTAATAACTAAATGTAAATTAATTTATAGTCTCATATAACCAACCAATGTAAAAATGGTGTTTGGAAGACTTTTTCATTTAATTAAAATCTAATTAAAGTCTCTCTTTAAAATGAAAATTACTATAGAAATTTCTTTTCGTAGGAATTAAGACACTCTATTGAAAATTATTATAGGATTTTTTTCCATAGGAATTAAGACATACTCTTGAATCAAATGATTTATTTAAAAATATTGTGTCATTTTATAAAGTAAAAATTTCATATATGAAGGTAAATTTTCTTTCTCAAAGTTGTATATCTACTATAAAACTTTGAAATATTGAGAAGACTTGTGTAAGCACAAAAAAAACACTTATGTCACTCAAAGTTGTATATGTACTATGAAGATTTTATATAATGGGAGGACTTGTGTAAGCACAAACAAACATCTACGTTACACACATTATGATTGGACAAGGTTAAGATTATTTTCAAAGCCAAATTCTATCCCATTTACTATTGAAAGGAGAAAGAACAACCATGGTATTGCCTAAGACATAATTACAACATGTTGATAAATGTCTCTATCGAGGAATTTTTCCGATAAAATAATATAGTTATTTAATTCATTAGTAGGTTGATTATCTCATTCACAAATATATTCAAATTATGGGTTGATCCATCTCATCCATAAGGATATTTGGATTTTTTACATACTTGAAAAGGCATTTAACACGAGGATAAATTAGTATAGCTAAAATCAATCGAACGAAGTAAAATAACATTACTAACACTATTTCTAGTTAAGGGAAAAAAAATATTATAAAAGATGGCATAAAAAAGAAGCCATTCATTTGGACAATATGTTGAAAAACCAACTCCAAGTTTCTTATAAATGGATAGAGCATGTCAAAGAAGAAGAAATTCCCATTTTATAATTATTAAATGTTAAAGACATGTGATAGATGATTATTAAGAATACATCTAGAGAAGCACTAGGAGTTTAATTTTTTTACCAATAATCATACAAATTTAGGTACCAAAAAAAGCCTAAATTATATTACGAGTTCTTTGTTGGGTAGCAGGGGAGGATTTTTGGGCGAGGGAAAGGAAGTGGAGGGGTGGCCTCTATCCCTGCATTAGCGAGAAGATGAGGGATTAATGCGAGTCATGGGAAGAATGAAAGGTTGATTGAAATAAGAAATAAGTAGTAGGGGATGAAAGATGGTTCATTCAGGGTTGAGGTGGGATAGGAGGGATGGAAGGTGATGACAAGATAGGGGAAAGAGGGTTTGAAGAGAGTGAAACGAAAGCAGGGGAAATGAGCTAGAAGGATTAGGAGAGCTAAATGAAGGTATTAGGTATTATATGTTTGATACATGTTTATGATGGAGAAATGATCCAAGTGGATATTGGTGGCCACTCACCTATTGAACTTGGACCTCTAGTTGGTTTCATCAGTTTCCTTGATTATAGCATGACTTACTATTTTTAGCATTTTTTCAGGTCATGAACTTTTGGAGTTGTTTTGACCCCCTAAACAACATTTTTTTGAGGTCTGCAGTAGGTCAATAACCGTTAGCTAGGCCTGTTGCAAACATTGTAGTACTGAGAGAGACCTTTCTAACAAGGTATCATACGTGCCAAACGAAGATCATATGACCAAGTTACTACCACAGGAAGTTGGTTGTCCCCAACTAACCCTAACGAGGCCCATAAACTCTTGATGTTCCATCTCCTAGGGTTAGGGTTTTGGTTGTTTAAGATTTCTCTTTATTTTTTCAATAATAAAAAGGCCCTTGATCCTCATTTAACATAGTTTAGAGGCATGTAGCCACCACATCTCTTCTCAGAAATAAGTTACCATCACCCAAGATAGTTTATTTCCATTCTGTATGTAAGCATCTTTTGGTTCATAGAGATCAATGAAATGACGATTTATTTCTGCTACATCTCTGTGTTTATGTTTATATCTGTATTTCATTTTGTTCCTTCATAAATATGGATCAAGAAATTATCCATTTTATCACAAATTAGTGATTATGTATATTAAATTAAAATTATGTCATAGTACTAATGATTTTACATTTGCACTTTTCCATATCAAATTAGTTTACAAGCATCATTTTGTGCATAAACAATGTTAATAACTAAATGAAGATTAGTTTATAGTCTCATATAACCAATAAATGTAGCATAATCATATTATAAATGTTCTTTGGAGGACATTGTCATTTAATTGAAGCCTCTCAAAGTGAAAATTATTACATAAATTTCTTTGCATATGAATCAAACACACTCTTGAAAATTATTATAGATTTTTTTTCCATGGGAATTAAGACATACTTTTGAATCAAAAGATTTATTTAAAAATATAATTTCATTTTATAAAGTGAAAATTTTCATCAATGAGGAATGGTAAATTTTCCTTCTCAAAATTGTATATTTACTATGAAAATTAAAATAATAAAAAGATTTATCGCTCAGAGTTGTATATATACAATGAAACTTTTATATATTTGGAAGTCTTTTATAAGCAAAAAAAAACATTTATATAACTCAAATCATGATTATTACAATGTTAAGATCATTTTCAAGGCCAAATTCTACCCTCAACTATTGAAAGACAAAAGAATAACAATAATAATACCTAGAACATAATTCCAACAAGTTGATAAATGTCTCCTTCCAAAATTTTGCCCATTATGCTATTTGATATAGAGTGAGGTATAAAAATAAATAAATAAAATTAGACACTTTCATTCGAAAAATATATTCAAATGGTAGGTTGATCATTCTCATCAATAAAGATATTTAGATTTTTTATATACAAATTTAAAAATGCATTTACCATGAGGATAAATTAGCGCTAAAAACAATCGTATAAATTTAGCTAAGAACAATCGAAGGAAGTAAAATAACATTTACAAACACTAATTAGAGTTTAGGAAACTAAATAGTTTAGAGTAATCTTATAAAACATGGCATAAAAAGAAGCCATTCATTTGGACTGTATGTTGAAAGACCAATTCCAAGTTGATTATAATGGGATAGAGAACATCAAATGAGAGGGAAATTTTATTTTATAATTATTATAAATGTAAAGGACACGTGATAAATGATTATGGAAGGTTTCATGAATTTCATTATATTTAATGTTGGTTTGAGTGGGTCTAATAGTTAAGAGCATATGTTTTCTCTTAAAAGATTGCAAATTCAAATCTAAATAGGGTAAAGTGCGTAGACATCCATAGATTATGTAAACTTTTGGCATGAGTAATAAATATCTTATTTGATAATGTTTGAAAATAAATTAATTTATAAATAAACTTAAATTACAAATAAAAATAAAAGTAGAAACTAGCATAACCATACAAATTAAATAACGGGTAATAGACCTCAATCCATAATAAATATCAAAACACTTAATCATACATTTCAAGTTGCTAAAATGAAATATGAAAATAATTATTGTTTTTATTAATGATAAAAAGAATAAATATATAAGTTAAACATATACACATTTAAAAAAAAACATGCAACAAGGTTCTTAACCATGGAGTTTCACCTCCATTCCCTTATGGAGATGGATTTTATTACAATGCAATGGGTGAATACCATGGCTTATCAATACCAAATGCCAAAATAATCATGTCTTATTTCACTTGACATGGTTCGTGTGTCCTTTTCTTTTAATTAATGAATTTAATTAAAAAAAAAAAAGTGTAACTACTTTGAAAATAAATCTCACCCTTTAACTTTTAACATATGTATACTATTAAAAATATTTTATAGAACTTCAATCTCTATCATGCATTGATAATAAAATTAAAATTTTAGAAACTTTATTTTAAAATAAACATCTCTATTAACATAATTAAAAAATTTAAATTATAATAAATTATAAAGAATAGATAATAGATATATTTTCTGAAAACAAATTTAATATAATTATTATAATAATATATAATATATAAATTTTTTCAGAAGAAAAAAAGCTGTATATTATATTGAGTAAATATGTGGATGATGATCCTCATTGTACAAATGAGTATGCATAGTGACATATAGTCATATAATCATATGAGTAACAGAGTATTCTAAAACATAGTGGAAAAGTGCAGCATATCTGGCAAATAGTGTTTATGCATATACATATACAAAAAAGGGAAGATGTCCTCATTTGATTCCATATAATGAGTGCCACAGGGACATAATGTAATCAATGTAGAAGGCTAGTGGCAGTTGAAGATCCCTGAGTATGATATCGTTTTATAACTATTAGATTAGTCCTCACTAATCTAATAGTTATAAAATGAACTAATATAAGAAATGGGAAATACATAAATTTTATTGATTTTCATAAGTATGAATTATTATATCAAATTTATTAATAATTATAAAGATAAATTATTATAATAATTTTAATTTTCAATATTGAAATAAAATTATATATTAGTTTTAATATAATTTTATTAATGAAGTATAATTTTTTATTACTTATAAATAAAATATTATTGATTTTAAGACACTTAAAATTAAAAAAAATAGAAAAAGGGTTTGAATTCCAAATAATTTCATAACTCATTTAAAACTTTTGAAAACGAATTAAATAAAATATCTAGAAATATATGTCTTTTTATTGATTTTTAAGTATGGATGGTTATATTGCATTTAATAATGATTTATAATGATTTGATGATAAAAAACAATTAGAGTTTAAGCTTCTGTGATCCATATCAAATTTGTGAGAGATTTTTTGGCGAAAATCACATGATGTGATTTTCGCCGAAAAAATCTCTCATATATGAAATTTTTTATTTAATTTAAATAATAGTTTTTATTTTTTATAAATAAAATAAGATATTTATAATATCAAATTCAATAATATCATATTAATTTTTTATTTATTATTAATAAATACATTTATAATTAATTTAAAAAATTAATATAATCAAACTTAATTTTTTCAAATTTCAGATAAAAGCTCGATCTATTAACAAAATTAAAACATAAAAAATAGTTTTTATTTTCATTCTTAGTTATAAAAAACTTAAGAATAATGTCAATAAAAGGTCAATACTTTATTAATAAAATAAAGTACGGCTATCATTTGAAAGGTAAAAGAAGGGGTCCAAGATTAATCATTTATTCGTGGAATAACCTTGCAATGATTACCAATTTGTTAGGAAGATTACCAATTTGTTATTTTTTATTTCCAAGTTGGACTAGGGCATTTAGAAAGCGTTACATGATTGGATAAGTTCATCTTTTACTGTAGGAAGCCTAGGATTCTTTGTGATAGAGATGCTATTCTCACATGGTTGGACGAGAAGATGTGAAAATATAAGTATTTATATTATATGCAATAATTAATTCATAGTTAAAATTTAATTATATATTTTAAATAAATTGATTTATATTTATGGTTATAATTTTTAAAGATGATTTTATTATTAATTGTAATTTAATTTTGACTTATTAAATTTTAAGAAAAATTATAAAATATTTAAGTAATTTATTTTGATATTTGTTTATATGATTAATAATAAAAAAATGTAAAGAGGTATTTTTATGTTGGTTTATTTTTATAAATTAAAAAGTTGTGAAAATTAATATATTCTTATAAATATTATAAAACTAATATCTAATTTGTCTATAAATAATGAATCTTAAGAGAGTGCTTTTTATTGTCATTTTCTTAGTATGATAAATATTTCATATTATTTTTTTCATTAGTGTTTTAGGTTTTTGTTCATTGGTAATTTTTATTTTGAAACTTTTACTTCGAAGCTTATGCTAGTGCATTATTATTTTAATAATGCTAGTTTTTTTTATCAAAAGAGTTATAGTAGGTAGATGTTATAATTTGTGGTTAGTGATTTTTTTATAATACATTGACTTTTTCTTATTCTTTGTGTCTTGATTGCATCACAATTTCTCTTTAAGTTTACCTAGGATAACGTTTTAAATTTGGTATCTATATTTTTCATAGTCGTCTTCCACTTTTCTTATCTAATGATTTAGCCATCAACATCTTTATACCAACATTCATAATCCCAAGTGACTTTTACCAAAATTCAATGCAATTCTAGCAACATCTTATCCTTCATGTTAATTGCTTTGTGCTCGTACATTAAGTACCTAATCATAAACTTACTCTGAATAGGTTGAAGCCCAATTTTCGAGACAAGGGATTGGATAAAGCATATTGCTTATATTTTTGAGATTATGAACTGTAAAATGTTGATTGGTTTGCTTGATTTCCTATAGTTCCTTTTTAGAAATGTTGCAACTACAAACTTCACAACCATATATGATATTGATATCTAGTATCACACTTGTATCCAATAGGATATTCCCCTTTTTTTCTCAGAACTAAAAATCTAGTACTTTGTTGTCGATATCAAGACCAAAATACAATTTCCATCCTCCATTAATAATTTCTCAACACTATAGTTATGATTGAGTTTTCAATGAAGGAAAATTCCAAGATAAATGTACACATTAATTCCTCTAATTTTTTATTGTCATATATAAATTTTATATTATTTATTTCATAGATGTGATGAACATAATATTTTTCTTATCAATGTTTGTAGACATACAATACCTAAAACAAAGCTCTTTGAAAATTCTTAACTTCTTTTCAAGATTAGAGGGGTTCCATGTAGAAAGAACAATATCATGTATGTAAAGAAGAAGGGAGATGAATATCCTAGCCAACATAGTTCAAGGAAAGCTAATTCATTGGATGGAGTTAATTTTCATGCTCGAACCCCCTGATGGTTCCAACCTGACACCAAAATTAGATCGACGGCTATGCCCGTGGCAACCTCCGTAGAGTAGTCAAACTATTGGTGGTTGACTATCAATCAACGATCACGATTGCTTAAGGGAGCACTATCAGGGGTTTTTTCTCTTGTTGGCTTATATGGGCCTGACCCAGGTTCAGAGGTGATTTAGCCAAACAAATCCAGGTACTACTGGCCCTTTTGGCAATAGTCTGCGGAGCGCGGAGTGAGGTCTCACCCAAAGTAGTATGGGAGGGTTCTAGAACTAGGTTTCTGCACCTTGGGGATGTCTAATGAGCTTCTGGCGGTCCACAGTTTGACCCTGTGCCCACGTCACTATGCGCATCTATTAGTCCCTCGCAACCTATGATGCTACCTTCACATAGCCCTGCTCGGGGCGCGGTTTGTATTATACCCAAGTTCCTTACTATTACCCTGTTATTATCTAATTACTTAAATTATTTGTGTAATTCTTGTGACAACTAACAGTATATCCATCAATCATATAAGTGTGTGCGATAAACAAAATAGTATAAATGTATAGAATGCAATACACAAGAAGATGCATAGAATTTGGAATCAACTTCTCTTTATTATTCTTCGTTCAAGGTTACAGACTCGACATCGTCCTGTGCACTCAGCTGTAGGGGTCCACGCACTCAACTGTGGACTCTACTAGGCCTCTGCGCACTCAGCTGCAGAGCCTCTTCCTACTACTACGACCCAATACGCTTAGACTCTTACTCTATGCTCTATCTCTTTCTTTTCTCATCCGCTATTCAACTGTCTTTACAGCTTAGAGCTTCGCTCTATTTATACAATCCCATGGTCTACGGACCATGGGTAGGCCAACATGACATTACATTACATTACAAAACTTAGGGCGGACAACCCTATGACTCAACCTATACTTCGTGCTTCGTGCCTGCAATTCGCATTGTTTTACAATACATCTAACCAAAACTTGGGCTTTGAGCCCCAAAACATGTTTTCGGGGGATTCCATGCCCAGACGACCCCCAACACAATCATCGTGACTCGTCCCTGAGTCACTCAGTTGGTGTAGCGATCTTGGCACAGAGTCCCTCCAACTGGTCACGTATTGCTCGGAGGTTCGTGATGCATTGTTTTGCGATTTGTTGGACCTGCTACATGTGCTCTTTTGATGCTTCTTTGTGAGGATCAAATCCCTGCCTTAGCATGTAGAGCCCCTGCATTTATGTGAGCTTGCCCCCGATTTCTTCCATAATGGTGAAGGCCTCGTCAATCCATGATTGGATACGTGCTTTGAGAAGTGCCTCCTTCTGTCTTGCGAAATCCACCTACTCTTTCAGTGCCCTTGCTTGCTGCATCTTTGCAAGCCGTTGAGTGAGGATGACTTTCTACACAATTCCTCTTACATTATCGTACTGCTCCTGAAGCTAGCTCGCTTCTGTTTCTAGGTGTTGTATGTTGGGGTCCTCTTGCAAGGATGTGAGGACTCCAAAGGCTTGGTCCAACATACCGATATAGTCTTACACTGCCCATCCAATTTCTTCCGACCCTGTTTGGATAGCACTAACGCGCTGCTCTCTAACTTCTGGGGGAGTGGAAGGCTATGCCTTCAGCCGCAGCTCGACAATCTGGAGATTCAACTCCAGTTGCACTCACGTTGTTTTCTTGCACACGTTTCAAACCCCACTTTCCAAACAGTGGATTCGCATTTCTATTGGTATGCCCACAGTGATGGACAACTCTGGGACTCTTTGGCATGCTTCATCAACTATCTGCACTAACTGCCAGTTTTGTGACACCAGTTCGTCATGTTGTAGGCTGAGCTGTTTGATGTTGATCTTTTTCTCACTCATCACCTGAATCACACGACCCTCCCTGATGTGGAGCTCTGTTGTTATTCCATCCTGCATTTGGCATAGTGTGTCTCGTGGAAGGGCAGACAAATTAAGGCCAAGTCCCTTGATCCTGCCAACCACGGCTATGTTGATCTCATTCTCTATTGCTAGTGCCCCTTCCAGTAGCACTATGGTATTGGGCATCCTTGTATGTAGCATCTGCTCTGTTGTTGATGTGCCTGCTGCGGCATAGGTGGCTATGGTTCCTTCTTGTGGGGGCCACACCTGTAGTTCCTGCAACTGCACCCTTAGGGCCCCCAACATAGTTTGCTGCTCCGACATGGCTTCTTGGAGTGCTTCCTTGGTGACCTCGTGAACCGTGTCACTGATGTCGTAGAGGTCAGCTTCCGTTAATGTGATCGGGTTGATGACCAATTTGGAGGCCTTGAGCTTTTTTTGTGGACCCGATCTCTCTGTGGCATGCAACCTTTTGTGTTGGGTGGAATTTGTGGCCGGGTCCGCGCCTTCTTTGGCAAGATCAGTGTCCTTTGCCTCTTATCTTATATACAATTCTTGGCCCTCCTCTTCCTGCGATGTTGTGGCCCCTGTTGTCTGTGCTGCTACTACTACTTCGGTGTGCTTTACCTGCTCCGCGGCTACCTTTGCTACCTTGCGGACTGCCTTTACCTGTGCTGTCGCTTTTTCATTGTGCCTCTTCTCGGCTAGCTGCGTGACGTGCATCTTGGCCTCATCCTTTCTTTTTTGTGTTGTTTTCCTATCGAACTCTGCCAAATCTGGGGCACACCAATCGGAAGGCCATGATTCTAACGTTGTAAAAATTGCATCATCAGTGGTAGTGAAGGAGAGCTTGGTCCACTACTACATCGAATCCTTTCATGCCTTGATGTAAATATTGTGCATGTCCACCTTGAAGTCTGCAAAGCTCCGCAAATTGTTGTGCACTATGGGGGATAGGCATGGCCAACTATTAATCCACATCTGGATGCTCGCCTCCATGAGCACCCAAAATATCTTTGTCTCATGAATCTGTTTTGCATCCTTGGTAGCCTAGATTGATGTGTACTTTATGGCCTCTGGTAATTCCTGCTCAATGCTCGAGAACTAACTGTCCTCTGGAAGTTCTCCCACTACCAGCAAAATGGATAAAAGCAACCATGCGTAATGGAAGGTCTTACCCTGCTCCTGGGCTTCCTTGCAGTTGATCAAGAATTCCTCGCAGAGGAACTCGGCCCAGTTGAATTGGACCCCCTTTTCACATTGTTCAGCTAATGCAACTACTAGCGCTGGTACTTCATCATTGTGACATTTTCTCATTACCTTCCTGATCGAGAGTTGGGTGGCTACGCACACCCCTTTATCTTTGATACTGCTGATAGAGTAACCCCTCTTTTTCTTCTCAAGCTTAAATTTTTTCTTCATCACTTCCACGAGAGCCAAATCACCACTTTTTCTTGCTATCACCACGGGGTCCTTTCATTTATAGGGAAGTTGAGAAGTTCTATGGATGAGATCTGACGTGATGGGAATAGGCTCCTCCAACCATAAGTGCCCATCATTCACTAGGCAAAGTCGTTGCCTGATGATGAAAATAGTGATGGGTGCACGGTGAAGGTATGGTATCCACAGCAGATGAAGCAATCCGGCCTTCTCCACATTGCATAGCCATTCTCGTGGCTCTAATGTTGTGACTCGCCCCTCCGTGCTATGCTTCATGAGGCTCTCCGTTTCTAAGTGTGGGAACTTCTCGCTGTTCATAAGGTCCAAATCTTTGAACTTCATTGTGGGCATGCGCCTAGGTGCGAGCCCTCAAGCACAATTCCATCAGGGAGGAGCGGGGTCTGGAGTGCACTCTTTGTGGCATCAAGATCCTTTGGTATCTTGGTTTTCCCTTTTTGCGGAGGGACGTACTCAGGCAATTTCGCTGTAGAGCGCACTGGCTAGATGTCCTCTTCCATGTCCTCTGCTCCCTCTACCTCAGCAATGATAGTCTGCAGGTCCTCCTCATCATCACCTGTCTCAATGGTGACAACCTTACCCCTTTCTTCCATTGAGAGCTTACCGAACTGAGGATTCCTCGGGGACATGTGGACTGGTCCCACTGCCTGCTTGTCTTTTATCGGTCTCGGTGTTCGAGGTGATTTCGGGATTTCTAGCATGACCCCAGTATCTTTGGGAACATCGTGTACCGTGGGGTTCTGCATGGCCTCGTCGGCGGTTCCTTCTGCAAAGGCCAAACCTCTCCTGGTAGTCACCATCTTGTTTGAATTATCTATGGTCGTTCCCGAACTTCGAGGCTCGAATATCACTCGATGCTCAACACTCTGTGCTCTAATTAACTACTCAAATCTCAAGTGAACAAGTGTTGTCTTGTGGCTAGTGCCTTTTGAATTCAAATTCGACCGTTCCCCCCAATTCTGGGCCATCAATTCTTTCTTTGCGGAAGATTGTCCCAAATCTTGCCCTTAATTCATGTCTTAAATGCATGTTGCCCACTCCATTTTTCCTTAAATCGGACATCCCTTCATGAACAGTGACACCAACGGTCACTTCCCAGCCTACTTGCACAGAAGCGCAACCCCCCGTGCACGGGTGTGAACCTTGTGACATGTTGATTCTGTGCGCACCTCCTTTATCTCGCGTCGCTCAAACCGACTCTTTAATAGTCCCGTGCTCCCTTTCAACTTCCTGGAGCACTAAGAATGTGCTTCTGACAGATAGTCAGGTGGTCATACCACTTGTGTGAGGCTTCAACTTGCCTTCTAGTATAGTCTGCGGAAAATCCTCAATTGCCCTCACGATAATCGGCACCGCGCATTCTATTGCATGTAGTGAACTTCCCTAGTTACCGCATTTGATGAGATATAGTCCTAGCCATGGAAACAGAGTCATAAATTCTCGGTGATAGTCTTCTAATTTAGTGGTATGATCATCCGCACCTTGCCTTGTCATCCTTGGTTTATTGATGAGACATGCTTGCTTGATCTCGTTTTCCAGCCTCTTGACCTCGATATCCATCAAAATGCTTTTCTTCCTTAATCGTACCCAGTCTTTTTCGAGTTCACGAAGTCTAAGGTTCCCTCATTGAATGGCTTCCTGAATCCTTATGTGTTCGACCTCGCATAGCTGTGTGATTTCTTCGTATTGGTCTTCACGGACTGTCACATCTGCGGGAGCTATTATGTGTAGATTCCTCTTTGCATCCTCTTCAGAAATTATGGTCTCTACTCTATTTTTCACCTTTGGAATCGTTTCCACGGTCAAGGTTTTACACATGGTCCTATAGGCCCCTCAAACAACTGGTACATGCAGGTCCCAGTTAGTGTGTCTCGCCTGGTGAACTTTGTTCAGTACTTCACACAACCTATTGAATTCTTCTTCATGGATAATTAGTAGTGCGCGTCACCTTTCTCACTGCTGCGGTTTGTTCTAATTCTCTATTCTGGGAGCGGTGTGTGCTTGTGTGGGTTGTACAACATATTTCCGTTCCATCAAGAAAGGTGGGTGCGCACACTGTTTCTCCCTTGGTGACTGGCTCTCGTTTTGAGGTAGGGTTTTCCAAAGTGGAGACGCATCATCCTTTTGCATCGGTGCGAGTCCTCAAAACTTCCTTGATGTGTACCCCACCATTATGTGGGTGTTGCGTGTAGGGCCCACTTCAGAGCATCGAATCACTATTGTTCTAGTACTGCGCTTTCAAATTCATTCAGGAATTCATCCATCGTTGTCAACCCATCATATGTAGGCAGATCCCTTGCCTCCATTGTCACGCAATGCAGTGATCTAACCATCATGTTGCAATTAAGTGTTGTTACTTCGTGTAGCCGATTCTACCATCACTCTATCTCTTCGTCTGAATCTGAAGTGTAGGAGCTTTCACGCTCCCACAAAATCCTTCCATCTGCAGTTAGATTCACCCAATCCTCTTCTCACGTGGTTATCTTGTAAATAAAATTGAGATCGTCATCACTATCATCGTTGTGCATCGGTTTAGTGTATCGCACCCCTTCGGTGAGATCTAGCGATACTACTATGCGTAGTGACTTTTTTGCAAAGATCATTTTGCGCTTCTTCAAATTTATGACTTTGTCACTTCAAAATCTACCTATGTGATCGCACCTTAAATATCTACTGTTACCCCTCGCAATCTTCCCATGGGAAAGACCTTCTGTTGGTTCACCATTCATAACTAAATAGGAGATCACTATAGCATGGGTCTTCCCATGTGTTCCCATTCTTGTTTTGGCAGTACATTTGCGTTCGATCTGAGATCTAGGATTACCTAATCCATTTCATACTCGATGATTTGTGCAGTCAACCTCATTTCCCTTCCTGTGTGCAATGCATGCTTCCCAAGTTTCCAGACCATGTGTGGTTCTCCTAACCCTGTACACCTAGTGATAAGTTCCTGTAGTCCTTTTACTGCCTTGCTATCGTGTAGTAGTTTCATGCATGTCTCCAGAAAGGTAGTGAGCATTGAAGGATCCATCCCTGGTTCTAGTTGATCCTTACTACCTGAAGTGGAGGCCTTCGTGAAGCTCTTCTTAGCTTCCATGAATGTCTCCTTAGCACGTTCTAAATCAAATTCAGGTTCCTTGTAGGAGCCTTGCGAACCCACACACTTTCTTCTAATTGCTTCCCTTTATCATCGCCAGTGGTCATACCACTCCTTAGTATCATGTTTACATTCGGGTCTTCTTCATGCTGAAGTACCCCTTTTTCGTGCAGTCTCGCTATCAATGTAGGGCAGTCTTCTTCCTCATGATCAAACTAAGTAAAGTACAAACATGATGTCCTTGTCAGGTTTGTACAATCGTGGGCATAGTGCCCTGGCCCTCTGCAATTGTAACAAATTAGTTGTCTGCGACCTCTTCCTGGTCCCATTCCACCTCGACCTTGACCACAACCTTGAAATCCAGCGCACCCATTCTTGCATTTGGGTCGAGGGCTCACATTTATACCTGCAACCTATAGGCAGGAGTCCGATCCATCATTAGTTCGTAGCTTCTGCAGGTGCACTCATCATGGCCTACCGACTTGTAAAAATTACAAAACAATTGTTGGGACGTCTGCGTATACTTCTACAATAGATGACAATTATCTGTAATGTGTTTGCCTCCTATCTGACAGATCGTGCACCATAGTGTAGGTGCCATGCTTGGTCCTGCCTGTGCCTCAGGTCTTAATGGCACTGACCCTCCTCCTGACAAGTAATTTTCAAACACTGGACAGTGGTCCTTGTCATGCCCTTGGCCTTTGAATTTTATGCACCATACCTCCTCGTGCGCCTTTGTCCGAGGTGTCCTGTCCTGTTTCAAACTCTGCATCTCCAGACACAGATTTTGTAGTTGCACATGGATTTTTTGGACTCCTAGACCAAGATCTTGTATAGGGGTCTCATGCAATCTCATCGCCATCTCCAAAGCTTCAACCTGGGTGGAACGTTTTTTCTATGACAGTGTCGTCCTTAAGTGTGGTGTCAGTGATGCTACAAACCATGCGCGATTATGTCCGTCCATCAACGTCATGTCGGCTACGCAAATCATACCCTTTAGTCTTTGGTCCAGATCCCAGGGGGTCTCACTTAGGAGCAGCGCGATCTCCTTAAACCCAATGATTGATTGTGTTTCCAACTTTGGCCTATTAAATTCTCTATTCAGTGTGGTCTGGATTTCTGCGATTCCTACGTTTGAATGGTCATTAGAATGCCTGATCTACCATGTTAATGCATGATCCTGCAACATGGTCACCAATGTATCCTTCTCTATATTGTCATCCATGACTCCTTGTGGTTCCCATACTACTCTTACCATGAACCAAAATTAGTCCAAGTCTTCATTCCCTACTCCTGAATACCGGTAGTTTGATCGCACTTTCCATACTGAACTGTGGTGGTGGTGGAGGTGGGGTGGATGGAGATGGAGGTGAGGAGGGTGAGATGGGTGGCTATGTAGGTGGAGGTGATAAGCACAGAATGCACTGCCTTATCAGACTGACCGCGCTTCTCAGAGAAACTTTTGTGAGCTCCTCCTCGCTTTCCCATGAGGGGGAAATTAAGGGATTCATTTCTAATTCTTCACTACTTCCACTTCTGTAGATATTCCCACTTCATGTAGTCCCAAATATTAATTTATTTGCATAACCTGCTTTTCACACGATAGCATCTTAATCCAAGTGTTAAAATATTTGATATACTTATCTCGCGGTCCCTTGAGGAAACTTCTCTTTTCCTCACTATAGTTGATGGTCGTGTCTACCACGAACTTAGTGATAAATCCTCCTATAATTTAGCCGAGCCAATGGTCCATAGTTCATGCGATCTTATCTCCTAACGCTTCTAGTCTTCACACTGATTTCGGAGTCCACACGATTGGTTTTTTGAGCCTACACCTTCCTTGACTATCTACTAGTTTCACGATCCACTCATACAGCTCAGAAGGAAAGGATGCAAAGAAAATTTTGTGGATATCCGTATACAAGTAGCGCTCCAACCACTGTTCCTTAGATACTCATGGATTTCTATTTTCCTGCGCCATGAACTCATGAATCTTCTTGTCCAACCACCCTTCAATTTCTTTCTTTGTTGGATTCCAGTGGCATGACATCAGACATACCTTATGCAGATCCTGGTCTAGGCAACAGACCCATTTGTTGGCTTGTATGGGCCTGACCCAGGTTCAGAGGTGGATTAGCCAAACAAATCCTAGTACTAATGGCCCTTTTGGAAACAGTCCATGGAGCACAAACTGAGGTCTCACCCAAACTATTATGGGAGGGTGCTAGAACTAGGTTTTCACACCCTGGGGATGTCTGATGAGCTTTTGGTGGTCTGTGGTTTGATCCTGCGCATGTCGCTATGCCAATCTATTAGTCCTCGTAACTTGTGATGCTGCCTTCACGCCGCCCTACTTGGGGCGCGATCCATATTATACCAAAGTTCCTTAATATTAACATGTTATTATCTGATTACTTAACTTATCTATTTAATTCTAGTGACAATTAATAGTATATCTAGAAATCATATAAGTGCGCGCGATAAACAAAACAATATAAATGTATAGAATGCAATACACAAGCAAATTCACATAATTTGGAATCAACTTCTTTTTATTATTCTCCATTCAAGGTTACAGAATCGACACTGCCCTATGCACTCAGCTATAGGGGTCCACGCACTCAGCTGCGGACTCTACTAGGCCTCCGTGCACTCAGCTGCAGAGCCTTTTCCTACTACTATGACCCAATATGCTTAGACTCTTACTCTATGCTCTATTTATTTCTTCGCTCATTCGCTATTCAACTTTCTTTACAACTTAGAGCCTCACTCTATTTATACAATTTCATGGTCTGCGAACCATGGGTAGGCCGACATGACATTACATTACATTACAAAACTTAGGGTGGACAGTCCTATGACTCAACCTATACTTCATGCTTCGTGCCCACAATTCGCAGAGTTTTACAATAAATATAACCAAAACTTGGGCTTTGAGCCACAAAACATGCTGTGGGGGGATTCCATGCCCAACATCTCATCTCGGTATGTGCCCCCGTAAGTCTATAGCAAGTGAACGTGATCTGGAAAACTGGTTCTCCACGTCATCACCTTGTCACTACCATGTCACCCCATCACATCATCACATCTTTTCTTCCATGTCATCCATCCCATACACATCACTTTAGAATTTAACTTTGTTTTCCCTCCCATTTCTCATTTTCCCATATACTCTGTTTTAGCCTTATTTTACCATTTATCATTCTCAATTCCCCGTATCTGTAGCAGGTTCATGTTTATATCCTACTTAAATTCGAAGTCACTATTGCCAACCACCTGTTAACCAGGTATTTATATATCATCTCCAACTATCAAAGTCTTCAGAATGTTAAAGAAATTTGTTTTGTCTGGTTCTTCTACCCATATTCCTCTCATGGACATTAAGAGGGATGCTTTTTATCCAATTTGTTCTCTAAATTTAATGGAACTCCGTCAGCATATTTTAGTGATCCAGATGGATCTCCAGACACCATTGGCATGGAAAATGCTCAAAATTCAAAGTGGAAGAAAGACGATTAACTTGACATCAGATCGAAGTGCTTGTCGCCTTGATTCCAGCAAAGTGAACAACACTCTGATCCGAGTTCGGATGAGGAAAATAGAGGTAGTCAAACTTGGGTTTAATTTTGTTGACTTGGCAGGATTAATGAAGACACAATTTGGACTTTTTTCGGTGGATGAAATCTAGCCAACTCTGGCCAAATTCTGGAAAAATTATCGCTTGGTTAAAATGACTCCTTCAATCAAAATCCAAGTTTTCAAAAATGTCTAGATCATTTTATTTAACAAAAAAATATTAAAAAAAAGGGGTGGCAGGAAACCAACCCTACCACCCCAATCTTATCCACATAATATATTAGTGGAGGGGTGGGCCACTACCCCCAACCCCTCCCATGGAACTATTAAAACGACGCGGGAAAAGTGGGCCGACCCTTGGGGCATAGGCCCAACCTTCCACCCACTGACTATTAATGAAGACACAATGCGTAAGGAGAGGGGACAGGTGAGGTGGGCGGGCCACCCAAGGTGGGCCCAGCCCAACCTCCCTTCCCATTTTAAATTTTGATATGTAAAAAAAGGGGGCGGCGGGGTTTGACCTCCCGACCTCCTCCCTAATAACCAAATCTTTAAACAAACTCTGCCCATGGATTTCTTGTGAAGTCTGCCACCATTTTGTTATTTAAATTCAGTTTATCAGTGCACCTACGTAGAGGAGGAGAGCACACATTGTTCGAGGTAGATTTTTGAACGTGGGCCAAATTTTCACTTTGTCAGATTTTGATGAATTTTATATGGTTTTATCATTTCTCAATGCCACGAACACAATGGCACTGTCCGTTTCTCCATCAAAGTTCTGCATTTTCCGGCCATTTTTTAGTATGGAGGTATAAAACTCTTTTTTGTAACTAATGCTTGTACTCTTCTTTCTCATGCCACTTAATGAATGAAGGCCTCTCCATTGATCGAGTAGGGCTCAGAGACGTAGTCCAATTTAGACGAAATCCATTATCGAGTTTTGTTGTCTTCTTTCATGCTTTATGTGCTTCTCCTCCTCTCTCATGTGCACATTAAATTTCTTTGTTTAAGCCACAATTTATGCATGTAATTCTTTAACACATCTATAAGAAAAGGAACTTGGATCATTTAGTCAACCAAAAGGAGTCTGATGTATATGCTTCAATTGTAAAGTCCAGTCTTTTTGTTGAAATAATTCCTCAAACTTATGTCTTCCTTGAGTTTAGTTATTGGTTAGTCTCTGCTCTCTACCCTCAAAAGTGCTTTGTGATGAATGTGTTAGGTGAAAACATCTTTCAGGTGTCTACTCTTTTAATTCAACAAGCATTGGTATTTCCATCTTCAAACCTTTACACCCAATTTTCAAAAGAAACCTTGTTGTCTTCTTTTCAAAATTTGTCTCAGAAGGATTATGCCCACATGAGCTTCTTTTTAATGCCTGCAAGATAACAATTTCTTATAGAGTCCATTCAATTTTCTCTCGAAACTTTTGTTGAAGATGTAAGACTAGTTTTGCAAATAATTGCCAAGGATTTGGGAAGGGAAGACACAACTAGTATTGACCGAGCTATTTTGGGGATGTTTAATTTAATGTTGCAACTCGAGACTACACTTGATATACTTGCTTACTGGGAAAAGCTCGTTAATTCCCAATTTTTAGACTTAGCTCTTACTAGTTGTTTCGGATTTCCTTCATTAGTGACTTAACTTTTCTTATATGATCATGTGGAGGGATTCATGCATTTGGGTCTAAATATAATGGATGTACACAAAAAAAGGAAATCAATGGTGAATTGGACAAATACCTTAAGATGTCAGGCCAATTATGAAGGATTTACATATTTCACTACTTCTTTCATGTCAGTTTCTTATTCCATTATAAATATCTCTCCTCCACCTTGTAGTTTTCCAAAGGCTCAATCTCTTCTAAAACTTAGAAAAGATTCTAAAGTGGGTGATTGGTTCCAGTTTGAAGACTATGCTAGGATTAGACTATATGGATCATAGGTTTCCCCTTATAGACTTCCCACATTTGTACCTATGAGATTATTTTCTTTGGAATTCATCAAACACAGTTTAAATGTTTATTAGGTTTATTTTGTACTAGCAAAGAAAGGGAATTTATTCAAATTGACAAAAACTATTGAGCCTTTTATTGTGAACAATAGGCAGGCCATGGAAGAAGTGGAGAAGATTGTTGAAGGCATGGAATTGCAGCATGGTGAAAAATGGTCATATGATCCCCATCATATTATTTCTAAGAGAAGAGTGGAAAAATCATATGCTCCCTATATACATGAATCTCGACTAGATGCAGAAATATTTGTAGATGGTGGTAAGATGGTAGCATAAGGAGGAATAGAAATTGAAACTCCACATCATACTGAAAAAGGGCTAAAAAGAGGCAGTGAAGAAATAAATGATTTAGAGGGTGAAATAAATCAAAGTTCAAAAAATACAAGGTTGTCTAAGATAGAAAAGGAGCATGAGTATTTGGTTGGAAGCTCCTCAGTTGCAATGGGTTTTCAGTTGAAATTGAGAGAATTAAATTGTACACCTTCTTCCCCTGTGCCTGAAGAAAATTCTCAGAGTGTTGTTCCTATTATAAAAGAATTGTGCAGTGAAATTGGAGAAATAAATAGGAGGGTAATGGAAAGTATTGAATCTCATCTTGGAGCACAGTCTATTTCTGAATATCACACCAAACTATTATCTACCATGGATCTTGAAATAAATCAATTGAATTTTTCTTTCTCTCATCCTTCTGCACTAATTGTTTCATCATCATCAGGATGTCAATTTGATTGTGGATGCAAGAGAAATTACATTTCTAGACAAGATTAATTTGTATAGGAAATTTGGAAAATTAATTTGCATTGACTTAAGCAAAACATCCCTCGCTTCTAGTAAGGTAGAAGCTTTGCTAGGAAAGGTTGTAAATTAGTTAAAATTGGAAAAGAAAAATTCACCCACAATGAAGAGTTGAAGAAGTTGATTGTAAAAATTGGTGTAAATAATGAAGACAGAACTGTTGTACAAAAACTCTTGTGTTGGGATGGGGTCCCTAGGGGTAGAATTTAGTTAACTTAGTCAATTTTGTAAAGAATTTTGTAAAATATGTAAAGTATCCACATAATGTGGACACAGAGCACACAGATAGGTAGGAGTCAAAGGGGTCTTAGCTGCTTATTTTTGGTTGGTTTTGAAGACTCACCCATGAGCCAGGGACCATGGAATTGTATTAGGAAAGCTATAAATAGTTGAGTCTTAGCAAGCCTTAGAGATAACATTGGATAGAGAATTGGGTACATTGAAGAGTTTTGGGCAAGAGCTAAGGCAGGAAGGCTCTGCTTTCTACACTTAGGTAGAGAAGGGAAGGCTCCTACAACTAAGTGCACAAGAGGCCTAGGTAGAGTCCGCAACTGAGTGAGCGGACCCCTACAGATATGTGTGCAAGGTAAGAAGAGTCTATAATTAGTGAATTGAAGATCGGTAAAGACAACATTTTGAAGAATTACTAAGTATTTCCATTGTATCTGTTTATGTTATATGTTGTCAATTAATGATATGTTTCTAAAATATTAAATTAATTCTATGCGAATTAACTGGTTATGTCTTAATAACATATGAAGTAAATGGTTATCCACTTTTGTGAAGTTAGAGGCTAATTATCTTATGATTTCTGATATATTAAGTAGATCTATGCGAAACCCAATCTAGGCTTACCTGTTAATGCACGAAATTAGGTAAATCAACTGTGTATGGTTCGCAAGGATTGATTATAGGCCTTCGTGAAGGTATGGAGACTAGTTAGCCTAGTTATAGTAAAAGAGCCCTAAAATTCCATTGATCTATGGGGAAGCAGATCTAAGGCATTGGAAGACATCACATTAGTCTCTAGATGCAAAAACTTGGTTCTTGTATCCACCAATACTGCTTCACGTGAGACTGTAGTAAGCGCTACGTGGGTTGATGCCAAAAGGTCCAATAGTGTAGGTTTTGTTGGCTGGAGCAACTAACATTGAACCTAGGCTAGGACTCTCTAAGCCAACAAATGGTTTCATTGTCGGGACCAGGATTTGATTAAAGAGATGTGTGGCATCGCATCATTGTAATCTGACTAATAAAGAGATTGAAAAGTGGTTAGATCAGAAGATTCACCAGTTTGTAGTGCAAGAAAAAAGGAATCTGCACCTGTCAAAGAACAATTGGTTCAATAGGTATCTATATATAAAGGTACACAAAATTTTCTTTAGCACTTTTCCAATTGAATTATATGAGTGGTTAGCTAAATTGGTAGACAATCAAGGAAGGTGGAAGCTCGATAGTCCTATAGTGTGGAAGCTAGAATTGGTGCAGATATTAGAGACATTCAATAACAAGATTGTGTTAGCGAGCCTGCACCTAGAATTGCAGAGTTTAAAGAAAGAAAGGGAAACTAAGCCAAAAGTATGCACAGAGATTTGGTTTCGAAGTGCAAGGGCCACGAGCATGATAAATACCATTTCCCAGTCTACACGAATTACATTACGGGGGGGCTAGTCCCCCTGAAGCCAGAAGCTCCAAAGGGGCTGAGCACAGGGGATGCACTATGGTGTGCCATTTGTCAAGTTACTAGACAATATGCGATGGATAACTGTGACTTACTTCAGAAGTTCATTCAAACACCCTGGCAGCTGTCATGTAACTTTTGTAAATCTATGGGCAATGATGAGCTCCACTGTTGAAGCTATCAACTAATGATGGAAAGAACCCCTACTTACCATATGCAAGCAGAAACTAGTCCCCCATATCAAGGCATAGGAGGAGCGTGTAGTGGTTTTCATGGCCGAAGATGGGGATGAGGAGGAGGACCTAGTAGAGGTCGTGGTCAGATCATCTGCTACAATTGCAGATAGCAGGGGCACTTCATGTGAGATTTCGCGAATCATACGCACACTTCATGTCAATAATGTAGGAAATTTGACCATGACATAGAAGAATGTCCGCTGCTGATAGAAAAGATGCAAGAGAAGAAAACAAAGCCTCAAAAACCTACACATAATTTACAAATGATGGGGGTTGAGCCCCACGAGGAATATTAGGACATTAATATTGTACTTTGAAGATGTATGAAAATGGGTGCAGATAAGGGTATGTAGCCAGAAGAAGATGAATGGGTCTACAAAGCTCCTGAGAAAGAAGCTTCCTTTGACCTCAATCATGCTAAGGAAACATTCATGGAGGCAAATAAGAGCTTCATTGAGGTCTCCTCTCAGGAAGCCAAGAAAAGACATTAGAAACCAATACAGCATAAGAGGTTGAACCTTCCGTACTCACTACATTTTTCGAGACCTGCATGAAGTTGCTGTGCGACATAAAAGCTATGGAGAGATTGTAGGACTTAATAGACAACTGCACCAATAAGGAAAAGACTCCTTCGAAGAAACACACAGTTACAAAGATTCGTAAGCATAAGGTGCGAACATGATGTGAGATGTGGCTAACAGCACAGATAGGCGATTATGAAATGAATCAGGTTATTTTGGGTTTGGGGTCTAATGTGAATGTTCTACCGAAATAGATGTGGGAAAGGATGAGGATACCTGCACTTTAGTGGTCTCCGATTCAACTCAGGATGGTGAATTAGTAGGAAATCATCCCCATGGGGTGATTATATGGAGTCACAGTTGATATTGAAGGTGCGAGTGCATTAGGAGATTTTGAAGTTATAGAAATTGTTGATGAGAGTAATCCCTACCCAACACTCCTACGAATTGACTGGGATATTGACATGAATGGGATTATTAATTTGAATAAGAGGATAATGTTGTTTGAAAGAAGGTTGCTAAGGGTTATAGTGCCACTAGATCCTACAGAAGGGGCATGATATACTGAACCAATCCGCAATTAAGTTGAAAGTGACAATGAGTTGGATCAAATCTACAAGATAAAAATGTGAGATCAGGATTGGATTAATCCAATGATGGATGGACAGATCGCATGGTACTAGGAGAGTTCCTGCACTTCTGACTTAGATGAAGAATTAGAGCATTGGAAAAACTGTTTGCATGAAGCATCTACATTGCAATGCAATACGATGACGAAGTCACTGCGTTGCATTTCAACAGAGGTAATAAAGTTACCTTATTATGATGATTTGACTGACATAGATATGTTTCTAGATGAATTTGACCGTGAAGTCCTAAAAGACAACTGTTTTAAAGCGTTGGAGTTGGAGTTACACCTGCATGATGGTGGGGTATGCATAAAGATAGTTTTGCTGGATGGCGATATTACAGGAGGATGATGAAGTTACAATTTGGCCATACTAATATAAGAATAATTGAGTAGTATAATGGGAAGGATGATCCGTGCAATCACCTCACAAAGTGCACTAAGGCGTGGGGGACAAAACCACAGTCAAAGAGGGTAAATATATTTTTTCATACCTTACACACAATCCCTCTGAACTGCTACCTCGAAATAGAGCTCCGCCACAACACTGTAGAGTGGGATGTATTGAAGGAGGGATTCTTATTGACTTTTAGCTTTGAGGACAGATTTGCAAGCATCAATGAAGCGCTTCAAGAAATTAAAGAGGTTATCTTCAGGACACAGAAGGAACCTATGGAATGGACCCAACCAGATTGGAGCACTGAACTATGCCACACATTGGAATGCTATAGTGTGACCGTTGAAGAGGTGGAAGAAGACCTGAGAAATATCAATATTCTGGAGACAAAAGGGCATCACGAAGTAGAGGGACCACAAGTAGAGAACCCAAACATCTCAACATCTTTGAAAACTAGGCAAGTAAACATTGGTACTGGAGACGAACTGAAGTTCACGAATATTAGAGACTATTGGGATGACGCTACAATAGACAAGATTGTTGAACTACTTCGCAAATACCATGATCTCTTCCCCACTAAGTTTTCAAATTTAAAGGGCATACTTGGTGATTTGGGTGTTATGAGGATTACATTAATGCTGGACATGAAGCCTATTAAACAGAGGCCTTATCTCCTTAATCCTAACTGCAAGGAAAGGTTTTGCCAAGAGCTGGATAAGATGCTGGAGGCTAGCATTATAGAACCTGTTGAAGAGTCCAATTGGGTAAGCCCGATGGTAATCCAAGAGAAGAAACAAAAGGGAAAAATAAGGATCTTCATAGATCTGTGGAAGATTAATGATGCATGTGTTAATGATCCATTTTGACTCCGTTTATGGATGAAGTGTTAGACAATGTCGGAGGGCAAGAAGCCTATTCCTTTAATGATAGATTTTTTGTCTATCATCAAATTAAGATTGCACTAGAGGATAGAAGCAAAACCACCTTTGGGACGGAATGGTGTTTCTTTCAATACACTATCATGCCGTTTGGATTAAAGAACGCACCTACAATATTCTCCTGCATAGTCATAGAAGCGTTCAAAGGATTCATTCATAAGTTTCTAGAAGTATACTTCAATGAATGGACTATGTTTGGCTTGGTGAAGTGCCATGTAGCAGGTATGCGCCTTATGTTGGATACATGTTGGAGAAATCAGATAGCACTGAATGTAAAAAAATGTATATCTTGTGTTCCTTTTGGGATCTTGTTGGGTCATGTTGTGTGTAATAAAGGATTGATGGTGGACCTTGAAAAGATCGAGGTGATTATGAACTTGGAGGCCCCTAGGAATGTCAAGCAACTGCACGCGACACTAGAACCCACATGATACTATAGAAAATTCATTAAATCTTATGCTCAAATTACTACGCCCATCAAAAAACTGCTAAAGAAGGATGTGACATTCTGTTGGGATGAAGAATGTCAGTGCAACTTGGATGTGTTAAAGGAAAATATGGTGACTGCACCCATCATGGTATTTCCCAATTGGAAAAAGGAATTTCATGTACATGTGGATGCATCTTGCATTGTGCTAGATGTAGTACTAACATAGGTAGGTGAAGGCAAGATGGACCATCCTATAGCCTTCGCAATTAGGAAGTTTTCAAAAGATGAGAAAAATTATTCAACGAAAAAACTCAAGGGGTTGGCCATGGTCTACACGTTGAAAAAATTAAGGCTCTATCTGTTAGGAGGACATTTCAAAATGTATACAGATCATTCTACCTTAAAGTACCTAGTCAACAAGCCTGTTTCGGGGGGAAAGATTTACAGGTGGTTTTTATTATTTTAGGAGTATGACTTTGAAAGCATTTTGAAGTTGGGGAGGTTGAATGCTGGACCTGACCACTTGTCGAGAATCAAAACAGGTGAACAACCTAGAAATTTGGAGGAAGGGTTGCCAGATGTGCAACTCTTTGCGATAGGTGTAGCCGATGACCATTTTTCTGACATTATTCACTTCTTAACTAAAAGCATTGTTCATGAGGGATATCCAAATCAATATAAGAAGGAATTAGTAGTTCGTGTAGCCGAATTTTCGGTCATAGGACATTTGTACAAAATGGGGGCAGATGAAATATTGCAACGATATGTGTCAGATTTTGAACATGATAATATTCTCGCCGAAGCTCATGGGGGAGTTGCAAGAGGCCATTATGCGGGGAAAGAAAATGCACAAAAGATCTTGCGTGTAGGATTATGGTGGCCAACCTTGCAAACAAATTCCAAAGTATACTGTACGATGTGCGACTCCTGCCAACAAATTGGTAGACTGTTGCAAAGGGATGAACTACTGCTACATCCTTAGGTATCTTTACAGGTGTTTGAGAAATGGGTGATTGACTTTATTATACCAATTCAACCACCTGGAAAGAAAATGGGTGCATGCTACAGTATCACTGTGATGGAGTATTTAACCAGGTGGGTGGAAGCACACCTAGTAAAGGATTGTACAGGGGCTATGACAATAAAATTCTTGTTTGAGCATGTCTTAACAAGGTTTGGATGCTCGAAAGTTTTGATGAGTGATAGGGGTATGCACTTTCTAAATGAAACAATTAGCGTGTTGACAGATGAATTCCATGTCTATCATAAGAAGAATACACCATATCACCTATAGGAAAATGGGATAGTTGAAGTTTTAACAAAATCTTGGAGACCGCATTGACAAAAGTATGTAATGTGTAGCAGAATGACTAGGATGTGCGTGTACCTAAAGTGCTATGGGCTTATAGGAAAACTTGTAAGAAGTTGATAGGAAAAACATTGTCTAGATTGGTCTATGGGGTTGAAGTGGTGATGCCTATGGAGTACATTGTGCCTATCTTGCACATTGCGGCTTTGACAGATATGGCAGATCATGAGGCATTGGAGGAACATATAACACAACTAATAAAAGCATGGCATGATCGCCATATCAAGTTTCGCACATTTAAGGTAAATGATCGTGTTGTTATATGATAGTAAGTTCAATAAATTTTGAGGTAAATTTCAGATGCATTGGTTAGGACCCTATATTGTCAAGGAAATTAAAAAGGGTGGTGCAGTTCATCTCGCGAAGCGAAATGGTGAACGTTTTCCAGGAAGAGTGAATGGGAGCAGGCTGAAGTTGTATATGGGGGATCCTATGCAATGACTATATGGTAGCATGACAATCTTAGTACTCCAGGTAGTTGCAAGGGAGTGCGGGACTATAAACTACACTGCCTGATTTTGAGGACAATGCAGTGACTAGGCTACGTGAAAATTGTTGAGGGTGCACCTACGCTAAGGACGTTGTGCCAGGGAGGAGGGTACCACACAACCTAGTAGGAAAATGATTGTTGGAGTTACTATTCATGATTTTATGGATGAAAAATAGTTAAAAGGCACAGGGATGTGGCAATTATGGTGAAAATATTTGAAGATCTACCGCCAAAGCAACATTTCTCATCGGAATGTGGGGGGAATGGTCGAATTTGAATTCAAACCCGCTATAAATTATGGGTGCTGGTCCAACATAGAATAATTTGAATTCTAAGAATTTTTGGAGCATTTTACTCTCTGACGCTTATGAATCGAGCATTCTAGGAAGAATTTGTGACACACTCTTCCTTTGTGAACTATTCTATAACAACTTGAGAGAGATTCATTAAGAAGATGATTGCTTCCAACCTCACTGAGGCTGTCAGTTCCAAATCCACTATGTCTAATGCACAAGGTCTTGAAGTGTCTAGTATGGCGGCTACGCCTACTGTGCCCACAACACTAAGGTCGCCTAGGCCAAAAAAACATATCCCAAAAGAGAAGTAGCCAAGCATGAAAGCGAAGCAATCATCCACGAAAGAAAAACAAAAGAATCAAGTGCAAGTGTGAATGTCACCAAGGAAGCATATAGAGGCGCAACTGAAGGAGAAAAAGGATAAGAAACTAGAGAAAGTGGTGGATGTAGAAGAAGAAGAGTATCAAGGGGTTGAAGAAGTTGATTCTAAGGGAATCGAACCTATCTCTAGGCTGCCTGAGTACATCCCTCCATGGAAAGGAAAAATGAATGTGACCAAGGATCCTGATTCTAGGAAATTTTGGGTAGATACTCCCCTGCTACTGGAACAGGTCACATTTGGAGGACCCAAGCTCATGCACATCTCGCTATTGAAAATGGAGGACTAGGACCTCGTGGATGATGGAAAATTTTTGCATCTAGAAACCCATAAGTACATGACAAAAATATACTATGATGAGATAGGGGTTACATAGCTAGAACCCATGAAGTGGGTTCACGGTGTTGAGTAGTTGGGGCTGCTAAATATGCTTTTAGTACCGCATTATCACTGCTCACCCATCAATATGATTTGAGTGCACTAGCTCCTCACACTAGTGCACAATGGAATCCTATGGCTGGGGCGGCCTATTCCAATAACAAACATGTTGATCCACATGATAACAAAGTTGACTTACAAAGGAGTGGACCTTGCCAAGGAGTTCGTAGGGAAAACAAGGGAAAATGAGATAGTTGATAAAATGAAGGAGTATGGCCTTAAGAAAAAGTCGCGAGTATACTCTATAATGTCAATTCAAGATCAGGCAGTTTAGCTCATTGCCTAGAGCCTCATAGGAAAGATTATGAGGAAGTGTCGCACGGACGAAGCTCCGATGCCGGTAGTGTCACTTGTTGCATAGTGCATGAAGGGCGTGCAATATAATTGGTACAAGTATCTCTGCCAGGATTTCCTCACAAACTGCTGAGAATCCTAAGAAGAAGGAAAGCCCTTTCATTATACAGTGCTTCGCTTTTCCATTATATTAGTTGCATGGAGGTTTCCAGAGGAAAACCAATTTCCTTTGCATAGGAATGATTTAGCTGAGGCAGCACAGTTCACCTTGTTCTAGTCTATGAATGATGCAATGCGCATCAAGGAAACAAATTTTTGTTGGTTCTTAATGGAGATGGACCTTCAGATGGTGATCAATTGGAAATCAAGGTTGTTCCCAACCTTGTTTGGGAAATTAGCAACCTATGTGGATTCCAAGGCTGACTTTCACAACATCTCAATCTGTGCGCAAAATGACCCAAAAGGAACTTGGCATGTGTTGCCTTACTTAGTGTCCAAGATGGATGTGCATGGAGTTGTAGGGTATTGGCCACTAGAGTGGCACGAACTACAACACTGGAGGTAGGAACCAACAAAGGCACATAAATCTTTGCTACGCAAAAGCAGAAGGACACCGCTTAGAATTTCGCACGCAACTTGGCTGAACAAAAGAAAAAGGAGGCTATTAAGGCAACTGCAAAGAAGGCATGTGTAGAGGAAGAGAACGTTGCTAAAGAACAAGAAGAGATAGAATGAAAGGATGCTGAGGAGAGTGAGAAGTTTGCTTCACATCATACTGATGAGAAAGAGCTATCAGAACAAGCAGGAGGTGGCGATGAGGAGTAGAGGACTCATTTCATCCTGAAGAAGTGTGGGTAGGAACATATGTGCGGACAACGAAAGAAGAACAAGTCCGATAAGCAGACACATATTAATCCCATGGTATTGCTAGAAGGCGATCTCGATGAGATTAGAAACAAGATGCGGGGCATAACTACAAAAGTGATGCAACAAGTTGAGCAGCAATACATGCAGACGCTAGGCAATGTCCAAAAGGATCTGTGTGAGCTGCCGATCCAAGTGAATAGGATTCAAGTGGGTGTTGGATAGGCAAGTGAAGTGCAAGCAAGCCTGACACAAGGAAGTGGCACAGTAGCCAAGATTGAATGGACTCAAGATCTCCGAGTCATTTCTCTTCCAGAGGGGTCAGTCTGTGGGGAATTAAATGCAGATCGCACTGTGCTAAACACAGTAAAGGATATGGGGCTCAACCTTGCCATGCTGCCACTCCAAACCCTTCATGCACTACATCAGGGAGTCTCTGACGAGTTGAAAATCATAGAGCATCATGCACTCACTGTTGTCAGTGAGTTTAAAGTCAACAACGAGCATGTTCGTCATTGAAGGAACATGAGGAATTGCGGACACAGTGCCAGAACCTGATAACAACAATTGAGTAGGCATGTAAGTCCATGCCTGAGCTCAATATACCAAATGATGTAGAGGTCTCAACCAAAGTGAGGAAATTGGTTGTTGTAGTGCACACTTCAAAGGATAAAATCGATAAGGTGACTTTTGATTTCCGAATGCAGATAGTTGATATAAAGTTGAATTTGCAACCGACCACACTACCAGAGGTTTGGGAACAAAGAGGCACAACTATCAAAGATTCCATGAGTAAACTAGATGTCAGAGTTTAGGGTTGCGACCAACTATTCACTCAGGCAATGAGGCTATGAGATACACTACAGGAGGATCCTACACTACAACAGTTGAACACAAAGATCAGAGAAGCGCAACAATAGTATGATGAGGTCAGTATGAGGATGCAGACGTTGGCACCTGTCCAACACTTCACGCACTCGCAAGAAGGCAAGGCCAACTTGATACACATCCAGTAGTTGCATAAGAATCAATCCTTGCTACAAGAGCGACTTCAACCCTACACAAAATAAGCTTGCCAACTTTCACAGAACATTCATGAGAAGCTGAAGGCCATGCAGAAGACACAGAGGACTACACAACTTGCAGTAGAGGGGCCAACCATAGAGAAACTGGTCCAGGAAGTCCAAAAAGCAGCATAAAAAGTACCGCGGAGCTTCAGACATTAACCAATGAACTCAGCGATCTCTGCTAGAAAGTGGAACAACCAGTCGAGTGACTCGAGTATGAGTCATGATATTTGTGTTGCGCACCTATTCGGATGGGGTCCCCAAGGGTAGAATTGAGTTAAATTAGTTAATTTTTTAGAGAATTTTGTAAAATACATAAAGTCTTCATGCAATATGGACGCAGAGCATGCAGATAGGTAGGAGTCAAAGGGGCCTTAGCCCCTTGTTTTTGGTCGGTTTTGAAGACTCACCCATGAGACAGGGGCCATGGTATTGTATTAGGAAAGATATAAATAGTTGATTCTTAGCAATTATTAGAGATATCTTTGGATAGCGAATTGGGTACATTGAAGAGTTTTGGGCTATGCTTCTTGCACTTAGGTAGAGAAGGGGAGGCTCTTGTAGCTGAGTGGGCAGGAAGCATGGTAGAGTCCACAACTGAGTGCACAGACCCTTGCAAATGTGTGAGCAGGGTAAGAAGAGTCTGTAATCAGTTAATTGAAGATCAATAAAGATATATTTTTGAATAATTACTAAGTATTTACATTGTATATGTTTATGTTATATGTTGTCAATTAATGATATGTTTCTTAAATATTGAATGAATGCTGCATAAATTAATTAAATCTGTCTTAATAACATATGAAGTAAATGGTTATCCACTATTTCGAAGTTATACGGTAATTCTCTTATGATTTTTGATAAATTAAGTAGATCTACAGGAAACTCAATATAGGGTTTCTTGTAGATGCGTGAAAGTAGGTAAATCAACTTTGTAAGGTCCACAAGGACTGATCGCAAGCCTTCGTGAAGGTCTGGAGACCGACAAACCTAGTTACAGTAAAAGAGCCCTAGAAGTCCATCAATCTACATGGAAGCAGATCTAAAGTGCTGGAAGACATCACACTGGTCTCTAGATGCGGAAAATTGGTTCTTGCATCCCCCAATACTGCTTCAGGTGAGACTGCAGCCTGCGCTACACAAGTTGTTGCTGAAACGGTGAGCACTGTAGGGTTTTCTTTGTTGGAACAACTTACTCTGAACCTAGGTCAGGACCCTCTAATCCAAAATATTGCAAGGGGCAGAGGATGAAATTCAGTTGTTGAGGAAAAAGTTAAGAATAGATTTTGTGGAGCATGTCATGGCCCTAGAGATCGCTCAAGTGGAGAAAGAAAAAGCGAATGTAGAAAATAAACTTTTGCAAAGAAATAATGAAATTTCTTCCCTTAAGGAGATGAATTATAGTTTGCAACAAAAACTAGATACACATGTCTTTACTATTTTAGTACAACCTGATTCTGATGACTATACATAGAAGCTGACTAGAGTAATGACTAAATTGAAGATATCAGAGGATGAGATGAAGAAGATGCAAATAAGTCTAAATGACACAAAATGGATTCTGAAGATAATAGAGAGGGAGTTAGCCATGGCCAAAGATACTTCCTCAAAGTATAAAAATGATTACCAAATTTCTTCTCATGAGATTAAAGAATTGAAGGAGAAAGTGAAAGGAAATGTGTCCCTCATTCAAGGTAGGGAGATTATTTGGAACAAAATTATTAATACAATGAAAAATGTTTTGGAATTTATGTCAATTATAGCAGAGGAGAAAACCATTGTTAGATATTTGGATAGCATCATTACTGCCAATAAACAAAAGATCTTGTAATGTGCACAATTTTCCAAGAAGATAATTGATTTCCTTAATTCTAAGTCATCACAGGAATTAAGAGAAATGCAAATTGAAGATAGAATAGAATTGGTGTTGGAGATAAAAAAATGGTTTTGAATAACTTATATAGAAAGATAGCTAAAACAAAGTTGGGAGAGATTAAATAATATATTTTGAAGTTCAACACCAACTTTGACGAAAGAACCAGAGTAGTATTCCCTTCATGCTAGGATCAACAAGGAAATGTGCTTCCCTGGGAGACTGATGAAACATTATTGGTAGAAGCCAAAATCAAGATTGACGCTTCGCATGAAAAAACAACAGTTCTGAAAGGAGAAACACTTGTAAATTATCTTCAAAGGTACTTTCAACTACTATGGTTAACTATAACTCTTTTTACTGAGAAGCCAACTTATAGTAGAATCACCAATTTCAGAATGGCCCACACAAGGTTTGTTAAAAGTCTTTTGTGGCCACAACCACCACCCTATTAAAACCTGCTCTGGCAGCAAATTTGAATGGGTCCCCTAGAAGTCTGATCTTTCATTTCTTCAAATGATAACTCTCTGAATGATCTATTTTTATCCTAGGGATTTCAACTCTGTGCTGAGTCAAATCTTCAATTCTTAATGGTTAAGACCTCTTGAATAAATCTTTGTGGCATGATTCATTTATAACCCATTCTAACCCTTCATTCATGTTCTGTCATCGGGACTTTTTCAACCCTTAAAACCTTCCATCACACCTTTATTTCTATTATAACACATGTATGATAGAAATACTTTGCAAGCATATTCAACTTACCCTTTCCACACTTTTTCAATCCTTATACATTTCTTGATGTTTGCCTTTATCGCTATCACAATCTCTCAATCTCCGCAGTTACACTGCGCATTCCTCTTTTGCACCCGATAAGTGATGACCTTCCGGACTTCAAATGCAATTAAGCATAACACATGTGGTTTCGAGTCCGCTCCCCAATCAAAAATCACGATCAGAGGAACCCAAGGCCCACACATAAGGCGTTTCATGATATGTCAGACCCGCCGAGATTATTAAACATAACACATATCTTTTTCAGGTCCGTTTCCCCAATCACAAATCGCAATCGGTAGAGTTCAGGCCTATACATAAGGCACGGTGAAATATGGCAGACCCGCCAGGATTATTAACCAAAACATATATATATATTTCGGGTCTGGCCTATCGCTAATCACAATAGATGGAGCCTAAGGCTTATACGTAAGGCGTGGCGTGATGAGCATACTTGATGATAACTATAGACCCGAGCGAATAGTATTTGAAGTCTAGTCTTATGGTTCGGCTGAGGTTTTTCCTGTGTATTCCCATGTGTTTCATTATAGTGTTGTGGTCTGGTTTTTTAAAGGAAAATTTGATAAAAATGAATAGTCCAGGTTCAGCAGATTAATAATTATGATTGCTTTGCATTGTGACATTAAATAGAAACTTTGACTAAAGATGAGGTTTGTTTGTGGGAATGTCTGTCATATTCTCTCATAATCATAGCTAATATGAATTGTTTCTGTAGGTGAGAATTAAGAGAAGAAAGGCGAGTTTGAGTGGACCCGATAATGGATAAATGCGATTTATATCAAGACGACACCTCTGTGCCACCAATGTCAATATTGCAAAGACATACTCTGCAAGAAAGGGATATGAACCACCATAGTGCATAGTGGAGGCATGCTCTATGTTCAGTGGAAGCACTCATGACAGCGTTGATCCATCAAGATGTCATTACCTTTAGATATGCCTTAAAGCATGCCAATTGTGGGATGATGAACACAATGTCTTCAATTTTCTTCAGGAAATGATAGGGAATAACGTCTACTCCATACATGTGTAGGGAGATGAAATGTAGTCATGATCTCTTAATCGACGTCCTTTCATTTTCCCCAGAAAATAAAATGCCCTAACAAATGTAGCCTCAAGGTGTTAGTAGCTATACAGATCGTTCTACATTCATATATTTAATTTGTATATTGAATAAGCCGGGAAGATGGAGGGTCGGGGGGATATAGAGAGTCAGTTTCTTCCAGCATAAGTATTACCTCCAGAGATGGAGGGAGGACCTTTTCTTGGGCGGAACAAATTTTGATTTATTGTGCTAATAAAGAAGATAGTTTGGGTCAAGAAGGAGCCTTTTCCAGATTCATTTTCCTCTTCTTTCATGTGTTTGGAATCAGGGTGTTGTTGCTGGCATACATATAAATGTGTTTTGTTTTGTGCATATTGATAATGATACAACTTATCACTAGCCTTGGTTATTTGAATGTAATTCTTTATCATAGTTAATTCATGAGCAGCCCCTAATTTGAAACTATGTTAAATATCAGTTGCAAGTTTAGTTGTAGGTACAAGAATGTGCATTCCTGTGTGAGTAATTAGATTGCAATTAAGCTTTAATACAACCTTGTTCATCTATGAACTTAGTAATTAATTCATTTGGACTTGGAATCTATGCATGATGTTTAACCTCTTTTTTTATGCTCCTGCAGGATAGATTAGAATAGTTAGGACTAGCATAAGTAGTTAGAATTAGTGTAGATAGGATTTGATACATATAGGTTAGCTGTTTCTTTTGTTGATTTAATTGAAGTCTTCCTCCAAGAAGCAATCTTTCAACATCTATAATAGTTTATGGGACTCTTTAAAACCCATTGGAAGTAGCCACTTCAAATGAAAGCGGAACTAATTGGGGTCTGCAATTGGGTTAGTTCCCCTTGTTGGCATAGCAAAAATTCAACGTGTCAACAAATTGGCACTAGAAGGAGGGCCTGAACCACCGTCCACAGCTTTTCATGATTTCATCTATAAATGTTGCACATGGATTCGAAACGATTAATGCATGGATCATAAAGTTCAAAAATATCCTTCCTCCCATTTGGAAAAGCCTCATTTCGAAGAAACAAAGATCCCTCTAAGTCCCGTGTTTGGGTCACCCAAGGAAGAGAGACTGTGGGAGTACCCTGTCACTCGGGAACAACTAGTCAAAGTACTTAATCATGCTTATCCTCGTTCCATATCACAGCTCCCCATATTTCAATCTTTATCTCCAACGGCTAAAATAAAGCCAAGGATCTATCACATAAGCAAAGAGACATCTGCAGCCCTTTCTCATGAAGATATTGTGGTAGAATCCTTGCAAAGTATCAACATTCCTTGGGAAGAAATTCCTGAGGATTCCCCCTCTAAAGGTAATCCCTATCTTGATTTGGAAAATCCTAACAAAGAATGCCTCGAAGAAACCTTCAACTAGAACCTCACTATCCATAATATGGCTAACGTTCCCCCTCCAGGTGGGAATCCGCCTCTATCGCCCCCTCTAGGTGGGAATCTACTTCTACCCCCTCCTCCAGGTGGGAATCAACCCCCACCTCCTCTGGGAGCACTCCCTCACTGGCTCACTCAGGATGTCGTAGCAGTACCTAGGCAACAACATGCCTTACCCAAGAATGGAGAAAGAGTATTGCCTAAATTCAACCCTGAGCGGGGAGACACTATTGATAACCATATTCACTCTTTATTCCAAGTTGTGCGCATGTTGGGGGTAGCCAATGAAGATGAAGTATGTCACTTATTCCCTTTTACTCTAATTGGTGCGGCCTCCACATGGTACCTTAGCTTGAGAATAGGGTCGATCACCTCATGGGGTGCCTTTCAACATGCCTTTTTAGACAAGTTTGGTGATAACAAAACACCTGCGACCTTAGTATTAGAACTATCTCGTTTAAAAATGGAAGCCAAAGAAAAGGTCAACGATTTTAACATCCGGTTCAACACTTTGTTCAATAGAATCCCAACTAACACTAGACCTACTAATGAGGTGCTCATGAAATTCTACATCATTGCTCTCCCTGTCCCTACTGCGATGTGGGTTAAGAGAAGCAACACACAAACTTTACAGGGTGCTATCGATGAAGCAATAAAAGTTGAGAATGAAATGATTTATCTCACAACATGTCATCATACAACTGAAGGAAAGAAAGCCTCTCAGTCATCCAAGAAGAATAATTGTTGTGTCTCTATAATTTTTTATTTCCAAGGTCTAAAATTTGGCTCTTTGGTATCTCTATGAATCTTCTTTTCTGTTAGAGTTGGTCTGGTCAGTCCTCTATAAGAGATCAAAACTCTTTCAGCATTTCATTTTTAGGAGTTCCGCTCCATTCACTCAGCTGCATTCCACTAGGGGCGTGCCACAATCTGACGGAAAAGGTCTTGTCATTCATTTCCCCTCATGTTTGGCACCTACTGGCTTAGGTCTTTTGTCAATGATCACTAAAGTCCATGACAGTCAAGGTTTGGTCCTTTAATGGACAAAAGTAATTTTCAATCATTAGGTCTAGGGATTAGTCAATTTGGTCTTCAAACATGTCCAATAAAGCCATACAGGCCAGAGTGAGGCCCTTACAAAGTTATGATTCAAAGATTTTCATCATCATGTTGACAGATTACGACTGTTCTTCAAAACTTTGTTTTGAAGAAAAGTCAAACAATGTGTCATTTGTGATAATTTTCAAAAAAATCGCCAATTGATTTCTTCAAGTGCAGTCATGGTTTCCTTTGCCAAATGCCATGTCATGCGACCCCTGCAAAAGTGCCAAAAAATTTCATCATTCTAGCTAACAATTCAAAGGAAAAAGTGAAATTTAGTGTTGCATTAACTCAGTGAAAAGAGCCAAAATGAAACATTAGCAAAGTGGGTTTTTGAAGAAGAAAAATTAAACCCATGACTTCAAATTCTTTATATATAAGTTTCCACAAGAAAACAAGGTCATTGTGCAAATCAAGGTCATAGAGAAACATTTCAAAGTCATTGAGAGAGCAAAGCACGCATTTGGAGTGAGATTGGAGGTGTTTTCTAGAGCGCGGCGCACACACAGAGGGGCGCGATGCACATAGAGAGCGTGGCACACACAACGTGACCCCGCAGTGGAAAAAATACAAGGGCATGATGCATATAGAGAGTGCGGCACACTGGGTTTGCTGCGCGGCGCACACCCATAGAGGCCCGAAATTGTGCCAAATTGCCTCAAGTTGCCTTTGAAACCCCTCAAATCGACAGGTAGGCTCTAAATCTTGATGGCTCATGTATTTTTGTGAAGGTTATGGTGGTTCATGGCTATTTATAGTTGCAACAAAAAATCATAAAACCAACGACTAAAAAAAATCAAAGCCATTATTGCTAGGGTTGCAAACTTGTTGTGTGGTTGCCAAGGTTCTTCCTCCCTCTCATTTTTTCCCCTTCTCTCCATTTTTTTCCTATTTCCCCTATCCCATTTTTCCCTATTTTCCCTACCCTAAAACATTACTAAACCCCTATTCCCTATTCCCTCCACTCATTGGTCAATGTAAACCCCAAAACCCTACCCTATAAAATCCCCAAACCCTCCTACATATCCTTGAAACAAAATTTCCCCCATAACCCCTATTCCCATCATATTTGTCCCCTCCTAACACTCCCTTTTTTTCATTGTTCCCCTTGGTGGTAGATATCACAAAAACACCTAGTTTCATACCATCATCAAAGGGCAGCCCAAGTAGAGTACACATACAAACAGTCATGGCGTCTGAGCATTCATCGGAGTATGAGATAGAAACCCAGAGTGATTCATCCTCGGAAGAACAGGCTCCCAGGAGACATCACAAAAGCGACAAGCATGTTAGGGATGAGCCAACCACCCTCACTAAATTGCAGGCCTACCCTCTCACTATTTCATGCTTCCAGCATATATCATGTTTTGAGTTTTGTCAAAGGGTGGCTAATGTTCGAGTTCATCATGAGTTGGCCCGTCTTTTTGTGCTTCACCTACATGGAGGTCACTCTTTCTTGGCAGGGGTCACCTTCACACTGACACCCAAAACTGTCTCATTAACAACCGGCATACCAAATGTTGGAGAATAGCGGCACAAGAAATAGAAGGTGGATAGGAAACATTACGAGCCTTACATTAAGGCCAGTTTCTTGAGGCAGCTCATAAGAGTCTTTCCATTTAGATATTTGAAAGATGAATATGCTCCACTCATGAAATTGATCATGAAATACTTCAGCTGTGAGGGAAGGTTCATCTATATGCCTATCACATCAGGTTGCTCATGCACTTTACCAAGGTACAGATGATGAACCTCCCATTTTTCATTTGCAGGAACATAGAGAGGATGAAGACCTTCATGCAGCACAAGACCCCTCAGCAGCAACTTAACAGTGTTTATCACTTTGCTCTTATCCGGATTTTGTTGGACCATCAGTTGGGATTGCAGGGCATTGCTTGGGAGGACTTCATCTCCCGTGACCTCTCCAGCACTTCACAGGTGTTATCAGAGGTTGAACATGAGACAGGTGGTCCTTCTCATCAGTATGAGTGCCATGAGACAATTACTATGCCAGTATTCATCACATATCAGAGAGACAGTAGGCATTTGTTTGCAGCAGCAAAGCGAGTGTTATCTCCACCCGGGGTGGAAGGGGCCTCGCTTCCGACATCGGCAACGTAGGTACAGGACAAGGGCAAGATGCCCATGCATGATGAGGGCCATCAGGTGAACAAGAGGCTGACTTCATCCTCATTCATGATGATGATGCAGATGAGGAGAGTGCCAAACTTAGGAGGACCATCCAGGAGCAGAAAACGGAGATCCAAGACTTGTCACTCAATTTGGAGAGGGCCAAATGGATTATTAGGTATTTGGAACAGAGGAACAAATAGCTTGAGGACCAGCATGAGATCATGGAGCTACAAAGCATCTGTGAGAATCACCAAGCTGCCCGGCATAGGAGGATCGAGCTCACTCCCTTGGAGCAAGAAATTAACAATGACCGAGAGTCTTGGCTCAAGCGCATCAACATCCACCTTGAGAGACTGCTAGAGAAGTCTGATAGGGAAAAAACCATATTGAGGTAGATGGTTTATCATTATAGGGCACGGAACATGAGTTCAAAGGCTCGGATAAGGAGTTTGACGGCAAAATTGAGCAAAGCGACAAAGAGGCAAAAGAGGAAAAAAGAGCAAGATTGGCTTCAAATATTGGCTGAAGCCTCTGTGGCCCAGCATAGTACCTCATAGAGAACCTCGAGCCCAAATTTCAAGTAATTTGGGGCAATTTTGGTCACATAGCAAATTTTTGGTCACAACACAGGGTTTTTCTCCCTATGCGCCGAGCCACTGGCGCGACGCTTAGGATTGGGAGCTCAAAATTGCAAATGGTTTGCATTTTTTGATTTAGCATGAAAAATCACGACTACTAGTGCATGGACAAGAAATTTGGACATGATTTGAGGCTCCAAGAGGTCAAAAACACTCAAAACATGACCTCTCTGCCCCTATTTTGACACACAGGAAGCAATCTTGGGAGAATGAAGATTTGGAGGGGAAAATGAGCACCAAATTCAGAAATTCCACTTGGGTTGGAAAGTAGACATGCCAAGATTTCCAAAAAGCACACTTGGGCATAATGTGGACTCCTGTAGGTACCTCAAAAATGCCTCCAAAGTGGCACAACGCATATAGATTTGGGCGCGACGCATATAGAGAAAAAGGCCAAATCACTTTCGCTTCGCGACATTTCGATTCACGAATTTCTCGAAGTGGGTCCGCTCATTTACAATACACTTTTTTCGGCACCTAAGGAAAACTTTAAAGTATTTTCACTCCAGGTTTGCTTCTATCCAAGTGGCAAAGGAAGGCGAGTAGTCACCCAAGCCATTTGTCATTTTTGTAACGCTGCACCTGTAACTAATGCTTGGCTTTCCACTTCCACTTTGTAATGATTCAAAAAACTCCCCAACTCTTGGTCGTTCTATTTCCTCATGGCATAGTCTATTTATTGTATGCAAACCATTTGCAAAGGGTTGTTTGATTGTAATTTCTGGGAGACCGTGGGAGAGAAACTCAGTTCTTCATTGTATATTTTGACAGAGGATTAATGAAAGGAAACGACTCTGTTTCATGCGATTCATGTGGTTGTGAGTGTAGCAAATGTGTCTCTTTATGTTTCATATGTATTTCGTTATGTTTGACAGTTCATTTCATCTTCATTTCCAGTGAAATTTTCTAAGTAAGATAAGGTAGAATTCATATCTATTGCTCTGCCTGTGGGAAAGTTTCACGTATGTGTTCTTCTTCTGTTGAAAAGGATTCATGTGTTTATGCCCTTTTCACCCTCCTAAACAATCTTTCCATTTCACATTATTTCAAATTTAATTGCTAGACTTTCCGCCTATCTTGCCTCACAAAGTAATTTGTGCCTTTGTGTTAAATTCTTTGCTCATTGCTGTTCGTTGGTCCCATACATCCCAGAAACACAGTCATTCATAAAAATTTGTTTCTTGTATCCATATTTGTTTACTAGCCTAAAATCAATATTTCATTGTAAGTCATCTCAAGCCATATCGTTTATCTATTCACTGAGTGTGACTCGGAGAGAGCCCTCTCCTGTTCTGGTAGGGCTAGCTACCAGACTAAGCGTGGTTTGTGGTTACCCTGAATTTTGCCTTCCTTAAGCCTAAGGCAGATTTAGGTGCTAACATTTTCAATGTCACAATTCAAACCAATATTGGATTCTTCAATATAGAGTTATGCCAAATCTCCCATGATGGCTTGATTATGCACTGATTTAATAGAGCGAAGTTGTATGGGATGCCATGTGTCACTGTTTCAACCTTCGGCCCTAAAATTTCTACACGAAAAGCTACAATCTATGCACTTTCAGATGCATTTTACAAAATTCAATTATGATGCCTGAAATGAAAGTCTTAACTATTTTCCCTAGGTGTCCTATTTGAGATTGCATTCTAGAGCCTACAAAAACCCTAACTTCTTTGACCATATCTCAGAAAATATAGTGAACCAAGATAAAAAATTAGGGCAAAAAGTTCACCAAGATTTCAGCTCAACGTGGTCGTAATTTCATCTTCTAAAGCTTCATAGAGAAAAAATTATAGACATAATTACACAATGACCTATTTGAAGAAGCAAAACTAGAATCCAAAGCTTTGAAACCAAATTTTATGCAACCAAATCACAAAAAGATAGATCGACAACTTAAAAAGTATCCTCTTAGAGGGGGAAACCTCCTTTACATTACATAAATGAACAATTTTTGGATCATACAAATGACAAAACGTCCTTTGTATATATAAGATTCTAAGAGGTCATAATATAATCAGGGCCTACATAACAATAATAATGCAAGGGCACAACAATAATGATATTAGGCTTCTATGGGTCACTAAAATAATAATATGGGGGATACATGGGCACAACAATAACAATAAGTGGGATACACTAGTATTATAAGGACCTAACATACAATGCTACCTAGGAGGAGCACATATCACATTTGAAGCAAGTGCTAAAGATATTAAAGAAGTGCCAGCTAATCGAAAATATCAAGAAGAGGGAATTTGAAAAATAGTATTTGGTGTATCTAAGATGTGTGATAGGTGGGAGGGAGTTGAATCTATATCCTATCAAGATGGAGTCTATAATGAAGTGGTTGATGCATACTATTTTTTTTGAGGTCGAGACTTTCATTTGGGCAACATATTACCTGAGGAAATTGATAGCTTCATTTTCAATAGTATCAACACCACTCCACACCATAACAAAAAGTTGCAATAATTCCAATGGGTAAAGGGTCAACACTACCCCAATGGCTATGTTTGAAGCATTTTCAGAAATGTGAAATGGTGGGGACTAGTTAGGTCCTCTTAAAATAGGGGAACCAAATGCTTATGCTTTAAAAACTTTGAAAGATACCTAGCATCATCATTTGAAAGGAAATCAATATATTTGGATATTAGTGAAAATAAAGAAGATGCAATATTACTAAATTTATCAATAAAACAACAATAGTAACCAACCTTTCCTATAGCAAAAATGCCAAAATGTTAGAGTAATAGAGATTATTGTTGATGGGGGATTTGTGGGATTCCCTGAGGGATTCCATTCTATGCATGTGGTGATTGATATCTATGATAAATACTGCTGTGACTATTCCACGAGACTTTTCATCAAAACATATATGATAAAATTATACTTAAAAATCTAAAATCTATGCTATGATGGTTTATTTCTCTTTAGATTTTTGGATCTGTAAATTATTATTTATTGCATATGAATGAAAATTATAACTATGCAAAAAATATATAAAATAAAAATAAAAAAATCACAAACCATGATTTGACATAATATATATAACCTGGAAAACCCTTTCGAGAGAAAACCTAGCTGGAAGGTGAGGCTACTATGCTCTCTTTCTTTGAATAAAAAATGGTTGCAAGTACAAACAAGGCATGTGGCCCATGGATATATAAAATTCGAAAATCCTCTCTTGGTTCTCTCTCCCTATCCCTCTTGGCTACTCTACTTATCTATGGAATAAATGCACTAAGAAATAATAGAACCCATTTTCCTCCTAGTGGCCCAGTTATAACATAGTCCAATGGCCTACTAGTGGTTAGGTTTCACTGCCTCAAATCTTAACTAGAGTTACAATATGGACTCTTGTATAATATTTATCCTCATGATCACATGGATAAACCCTTTGTCATGAATAATTGGGGCTTACGTTACATCCTGTCTAATTATGGTGGCCAAACCAAGAATACCAACTTCTGAGTGGCATAAATTTTTCATACAAACTCTAATTGAGGTGTTTCTTACATCATTGGAAAGGCCTTTGTGTGTAGAATAGAAAGAAAATTTTCTAAGCTAAAGAATAAAAGTTCCTCCCCAAAAACATTTCTTTTGATGCCTCAAAATTCTCTCGAAAGGTTTCAAACCCCAATTTTCCAAACATGGTGTCATCAATAAAAATGGTCCCATGAGTTATTCCTCCACTGTTTCCACTATGAAAGTGTTGAGATTGATTAAAAAACTTATAATCATCCAATATAGATCAATCTAGGAGTTTTATTTATAAATTTTGTGGATATTCCACTGTACAATTCGTCATAATGGATCTACTAAAATATATCAGAAAATATAGTGTCTATTTTTTGAGGTTTTATTTCTCCTTATATTTCTAGATATGTTAATTATTTTTTATTTAATATGCATGAAAATTATAATTATGAAAAAAATATATAACAGTGAAATAAAAATGAAAATTAACACAAGATATAACATAGGAAACTATTTCAGGAGAAAAACTAACTGGAAGGTGAGGCCACTATACTATTTCTCTAAATGGAAAATGAATGCAAGTATAAAGAAGTGAGGCATGTAGCTCATGGGATGCTATAGTGCACATGTGAAAATTATTTTTTTCTCATCTCTCCCTATCCATTATTGACTACATTACTCTTATGTAGAATAAAATGCACTTGATTAGAATGGAACCCCTCCTAGTGGTCTAATTAAAACATGGCTCAATAGCCTACTAGTGGTTAGGTTTGACTCCCACTGTTAACAAGAGTTACAATATAAAATCTTCTAGAGTATTATTCATCATGATCACATAGCTAGCCTGTTTTCCATGAATAATTGGGAATAACATGGCTTCATCTCGAATTATGGTGGTCAAAACAAGAAGATAAACTTCCAAGTGGCATAAATTTTTCATACAAACCCTAATTAAGGAGATTATTGTGCCATTTGAAAGGTTTCTATGTGTAGAACAACACAATAAGTTGTTGCAATTAAATGTAAAATTTTTAAGCACCCAAAAAATTCCATTTAATGCCTCAATATTTCTAATATAAACCAATTTTCTAATGATTGTTGGCATAAATAACAATTGTAGTATCATTTTCCATCCTAGTAATGGTACCCTTGTACACCTTAGAAACCATGGATTCCACAACCAAATTTGTCCTGGATTGGATCATTTATATTTTTTATCCATTTTTATGCTTTCAGATTAGAAACAGTGGAGGAATCAACTCATCAGATCATTTTTACTGACATGACCCTTAGTCTCCTATATATATACCAAGGAGAGCAAAACTTACAATCATCAAATCTTGGCTTACACATTGTATTTATTGTAAAAGTAAGATCCCCCCTTGAATTGGATTGCAATTACTAGTTTATTATCACTTTTATTGCACACATTTCATAACATTTGGTATCAGAGCATACAAACTAGGTTTTCACTACTTCAAATGAGTCAACACGACATTTTCATCATAACTTATTTTTGGGAACAATTCAAAAATTGTGCACGACATTGTTCTATAAAAATGTGAGATATATGTTCATGCATTAACATTTTTTTTGGTTCCTAAAACCTTGAATAATTTTTGTTACATTAAGAATCAACTAGTCATAGTGGTAATTGACTTAGGTAGCATTCATAATCTCATTGATGAAATATTGGTAGAATGCTTCAATTATTTTTTTTTTCCATTGACAAATTTTCAAGTTTTAGTTGTTGAGGGAGGAAGTATTCATTGTGTAATAAAATGCCGCAACATGAAACTAGGTATGGGAGAATATGAATTGCAAAGCCCCACATATTACATTCCAATTGGACATGTAGATGACATCCTATATATTCAATGGTTGAGAACATTTAGTACAATTTCATGAGATTTGGATTTGAAGGAATTCAATATGTGCTAAAGGTTTAAAATTTGTACCTTCTAAAGTATTTTGTAAATGTCTTTCATTCATGCTAACTAAGGTTGAAAAATGTATATTATGTTTTTTGTGCCCATGTCCCTAATTGTAGGAGATTGGATGTTATCAAACCAACCCACAAAAAGATAGAAAAGAGAGATAAGCGCCTTGGAATTCAACCTCTTCGAGGGGGAAACCTCCTTTACATTACACAAATGAACAATTCTTGGATGATTCAAATGACATGACCTCCTTTCTATATATAGGAGTCTAAGAAGTCCCAATACAATCAGAGCTTACATAACAATAATATTATAGGGGCACAACAATAACAATAGTGGGCTTCTATCGGATACAATAATAACAATATATTTATAATTATAAATTCATATAATGGTCCATTTACTTTTATTTCAATAAGAAGATAACTAACAGTACTAACCTTTTTTATTAAATATAGGTTTGGCCCTAATCTAGGTCCAAACCTACCATTTTCAGGTCAAATTTAGCCGTTGTCAATTTAATCGTTACCTGATCAATAGATATAGCCGTTTGATATTCTGCTTCACCTATTTAATATGCAAAGCAAGATCTGTTCATTCAACTTGTCCTGACGATGAACCACACTAGTTGGTTCAAAACGCGTCGACAAAAGAATCCTAATGCGATTTTTGCCAAAGAATTCTCTCAACTTGATATGGATCACAGAAGCCAAAATTCAATAACATGGGAACTATAGGGGCACAACAATATAATAAGGGGTTGCACTAATAACAATAAGGGGTTACACTAGTAGTATAGGACCTAACATGCCCCTCTCCTTCAAAAATGTTGTCCTCAATGCTTGAGTAGTTTTGGATGCTTTTGTATAAAATTATCACCCTTCTGTGTGGAATCTTTAGTAGGTAAGTTCTTCCACTTGATGAGATGCTATGAAATGGATTGATTTCGTAGCTATCGATTTCTCGTTTCTATGATTGCTTCAGGTTCTAATATAATTTTTCCTTCCTTGTCAAGTTCTGGAAATATTGTTTGAACTATTATCTTCTGCAACTTTTGAATGAGTTCCCACCCTTATTCGTCATTCTTCCATTGATCCCTTTCTTCGTTTATCAAGTTTGGTTGGTTAATTATACCAACCTCTAGCATTTCGGAAGCCATACATTCAATTTCACTCTTTTGGGCATATGGATATATATAAGGCCTGATGTTTGGAGGAACACTTCTTGGAATCAAATGAATTGAATGATCATGATCATGAATAGGTGGGAGGCCTTTGGGAGTCTCAAATACCTTGGAATTATTTTCCAATACTTTTTGGAGACCTGGATAAATAGATGATTTCGATGTGGGAACCTCTAGCAAACATAATTCTGCAATTATGCCTCATTTTTCTTTCGTTAGAAGCTTTAACATTCTGTTGGAGTTGATTATCTTTCCCAGTTTCCCTATGATACCCCTTAATTGAACTTCCTTTCCTTCCGAAGAAAATTCCATGAAAATTTCTTGAAAATTAAAACCTATTATACCCAAGGATTGTAGCCATTGGACTCTTGGTACAACATCAACACCACTCATTGGAATCGAAAGGATTGGGCTATTCAATAAATATTCTCCTATGGATAGCTTGATATTATGGAACTTTCCAGAGAAATGTATGGTTCCTCCACTTGCAACCATCACTTGACACTTTGGTGCTAGATATAGGAAGCAATTCAATTCCTTAGCTATCTTACAATGAATAAAATTATGGGTATTGCCAGAATCAATCAACAATATTACGTTTTTCTTCTTGATATGTCCTTCTATCTTGATATTTTGAGGAGTGGTAATTTTGGCCAATGCATTACAAGATATGGTAAGATTCATTTCTTCTTTCTTGATGTGATATTTCAGTTCTTGACCCTTTTTCTTCTTGATATGTCCTTCTATCTTGAGAGTTTGAGGAGTGGTAATTCTTGCCAATGCTTTAAAAGATATGGTCGGATTCATTTAATCTTTCTTTAGGGTTGGTTCCTAGTGTATATTGTCTTCTTTTGATGTTTCTTGATCCTTTTCTTCCCCCTCTTAACTATCTATGTAAAGTAATTTCTTCTCAGCACACTTATGACCTTTAGTGTATTTGTTATCACAAATGTAACAAAGCCCTTTTTCTCCTTTTTCTTCCAATTTTTGTGTTGTAAACCTTGTAGGTTTTTGAAGATTAGGAGCAAAAACACTACCATATTTATAGTTGTGAGTGGTGGGATTCCTTATTTCCATAATTCCGCTTTCAATTTTTCTTGCCAAACTGAATGCCTTCTCTAATGAATCAGGTTCCCAAAGATGAACCTCATGTTGAATGTTATCCTTTAAAGTCCCTATGAAGACATCAATCATTTGCTTCTCTAGAATATAATTTACCGTTATATTCATTTTTTGGAAGTCCTCAATGTTCTCTTCCATTGAACCCTTTTGTTTAAGATTTATCAATTGGCTAAAGAAGGTGTTGCTCTTTGTATCTTCATAATGTGCTATCATTTCCTTTGTGAAAATTGACCACGTGACAAATGGTTTATGAGAAAAAAGCCCTTTATACCATAAAAATTGATTCGGTTCTAAATATAACGATGCAATAGGTACCTTTTGTAATAGTGTCACATCATATAGATCAAAATATTGCTCCATCTGTAGTATCCAATTTACTAGATCCTTGCCATCAAACTTCCTCATATCGCTTTTTCTTGATTTTAGGAGCTCGATATTGAAATGATTGTAGCTTTGTAACTTTAGATATTTACGTTCTAAAATGTTGTTCTGTGATAGCCCACTGAGTCCTCTTTCTAACCCATTAAGTTTGATCGCAATTGGATTCCTAAAGAAAGAGTTATTCTCAATATCCCGTGAGGACCTAATTATAGACTAGTTCCGTAGAGCGAACTTGTACGACATGCCACACATCATTGTTTCAACCTTAGGGTTTGAAATGATACCCAAGAAACTACAGCCTATCTAATTTCTGTCACTTTTTATGAAATTTGAATCAAATGCTCAAAGAGAGAGAGTTATGACGATTTTGCTAAGGTCACCTATTTGGAATGTAATTTGGGAGATTACAGAGACCCTAAATGTCTTGGACTGTATCTCCGAACACATAGCGAAACAAGATATGAAATTCAGGCCCAAGCTTCACCAAGTTTTCAACACAAATGGGTTTTAATTGTAGAGTATGAGACTTTGTAGAAAATAAATTATAGTGAAAATTCCACGATGAACTGTTTGAGATGGAATTCTGGATCATGCAAAAACCCTAACTTCTTTAGATCATAGCTCCACAAATATTTTGAGATAAGATATGAAATTCAGACCCAAGGTTAAGCGAGATTTCCTCTCAAATGGTTTTTTTTTTTCTAGCTTTTGAAATGTTGCAGAAACAAAGGTATAGCGAATGTTCCACAATGACCTGTTTGGAGCAACAAAACCCTAGAATCCAAAGCTTTGATACCAAATGTTATGAAACCAGCTCACAAAAAGATAGAAAAGAGAGATAAATGCCTTAGAATTCAGCATCTTCAAGGGGGAAACCTACTTTACATTACACAAATGAACAATTCTTGGATGATTCAAATGACATGACCTCCTTTCTATATATAGGAGTCTAAGTGGTCCCAATAGAATCAGAGCCTACATAACAATAATATTGTAGGGGCACAACAATAACAATAGTGGGCTTCTATCGGGTACAATAATAAAAACATGGGGACTATATGGGCACAACAATATAATAAGGGGGTTGCATTAATAACAATAAGGGGTTACACTAATAGTATAGGGACCTAACATTGGATCTGAGGCTAGGAGTTGATTCAACTTGGATATAATAGAAAAACCATTTTTAGGTGTAAAACTTCTTATCCTAATATATTAGTTTAGATCAAACTTACAAACTAGGTCTACTGGCAAAATCCATAGTGATATATCCTCTCTCTTTGATATTTTTTAGATGAGTGAGAAGACTCACTTATCCATAGGAGAATTTCATTTACAATAATGTCTAAATGACCACATGCCTTAATAATTGATATAAGGTGGAGTTACAATGGTTCCCCATTAATCATCATGGAATCCAAAAAGTGATAGAAAAAATCACACACACACAACAAGAAAGAATGCCAAGATAGGAAAGAAATAATAATTTTTATATAAAAAATATAGAAACCATTCATTTAAGCATAAATTAAGGGATTATATAATGATAAATTATTCCAAGTATCATATAATCAATACAACATCCAAGCCATGAGATTTGGAAATAATAAATCATGAATTAGTATTTTAGCAAAGTAGTAGCTAGAACATGTCATAAACTAGGAGTGAATCTCAATAATAATAGCACCTAGATTTATAAATCATTAGCACTTACTAATAGTAAGAAAGGAATGTATTCACTGCCCCCAACAAGGTATTTTAAGAGATGGGATTACATGAATGTGATTGGTATTCCCTTGTGAGGCAAGAATGTCAAAGATGTTGTGAATTAATGCATCAAATTCATTGTTCTTTTCTTTGGCACATTAAAAATCTAGCAGAAAAACATGTAATTTGTAGGCATTATGTTAAGTTTACAAACAACACAACACCACATTTTCAAACATCTTATATTAAATTAAGTCATTTAAAAATAAGAGGGAATTTGAAAAGAAGACGATGTGAGAAATGTTACATGTGAGAGAATCATACAAGGCCTTTATGATTTCTATGTATTCTACCATGATATCAGTTCCCCATGGTATGAACAAAATTACATTGGAGATGAAACAGGCAAACCAATACCTTAGGGTCTAAATGGTTTTTGAATATCCAAGGTTTCTCTAATTTACCTTATTAGTGTGGATGACCACTAGGAAAAATCAATAGGATGCCTCAGCTACTTCATGCTTGGATTGAGGCCAAATAGAAAGATCCATTCATACTACTAAGTTAGTTCAAATAATAAGAGACGAACTTTGAATTAGAGGGTAATCTATATACTCAAATTATTTTGCTTTAGTAGAGGTAATTTCCCCTTTAGAAAGGAACTTGCATACTTGGGGAAATGATTAAAATACAGGCAAAAACAACAAAAAATTAATAAGTGATGTAATACCTGCACCCGTCGATGATAATGCAAATATTTGTACAATGGTAATTAGGCTAGTGATTCAGAGTTATTTTTTGTGCTTGTGTGTTTATGCATTTATGTTTATATCTTTTGGGGCTAACACACTCGATACAGATCCATGTCATTTTTGGTTAAGTGGTTAGAGGGCCAAAATTGTAAATACAATGTCAATTATTGTACATATTATATTAAGAAAATGTGTTGTCTATAGATCCTACTCCACAATAATGAGTGTGGAGGGTGGTACACTCCACAATGACAAGAAATCAGGTGTTTTTGTTAGGTGTTGATGGAAAAGGGAAACTGGGGCCCATGTTTCTTCAAGGAGTTCCACATGGCAGCAGAAGGAAAAACATATTTAAATTTTCTATATTTGACTAAAAGGGGTAATTTCATGCATGAGGATGGATTCAAGATGATTCATTGTATCTCATTCTAGTGAATTCAGTTTTGTGCAACTAGCTAGTGAACCCTATGCTTGGGTTTTGGACTAGCTAGGAACTATTTTTGTTCAAGGCTAAAAATTTTCTTAGAGAGAAACATCAGCTCCTACAGACCCAGAATAAGACTATTTTTGACTGGTAATAAGGTGCCTTGAGAGGTGGGAACCAACGAGGGATTGGTAGGGCATAGAAAGGCATGTGCCACTAGTGCAGGTCCGAGAGATTGAGAGCTTTTGGTTGGGGAAGTGTGTAGGTTTTAACCCTGTATAGAAATTACCTGCATATGAATTCTAAAAACAGAAAATAAACAATGGAGAGAAATAAAAACATAAAACAAATATACACATAGATTTTCCCTTGGATCCCAAGATCGGGACTACCATATTGATTTTTCAGTATGTTCCTTTCAATGTTACACTATATATATATATACACACACATGTTAAAGCATTCATAAACCCCAATCCATTAATCCTGGATTAGAACATAACCTTAGCTCCCTTGATTGGATTTACAAAATACCATGGGGGAAACCATCATGCCCAAAAACATGTGCAAACCCCATGCAAAAAACCATAAGTAGGTATGCCCACCTAATATAGGGTCCAAAAAACATTTCTTGGGGGGCCACCTTGAACCCCATGCAGGGGGCAGTAGGCCACCTGTGACCCCCCCACGCATATGACTACTCATGGAAAGAATATAACACACACCAAACAAAGTGTCTGCTAGATGGGTACCTTGTCCATTATTCTATATTTATTATTCAAATTTTTAGATAGTTTCCTATGGAGTTTTAGCCCTAGCTCAAGGGTGATCCACAGTTTATATTTATGAACCACATGACCTATGGATGGGTGGAATGTGGAGAGCCTGCAACCAATTTCTCCTTTTATTCAAATAAGTGTCCATGTTTAATGCTCAACTACTTTATGAATTTCTGGTTGAAACCCTAATTACGATTATGTGTTTATCTTTTGTTAATTATCTGTTAGTTCGTTATGCAATTTTGTATTTATTGTTATAAGAATTAAATATTTCATTGTAAGAATTTTATTTTGAATTCATTCTAACCAGATACTTCTATGTGTAGGAGTCACCATGGAAAGGTTAGGGTTATTCACTTCCACAACTATATTATGTATTTTTGAGTAGTGCGATTGTAGTAGAATTGTCCAACAAAGGGTTGGGGATCTTACAAGGTGGTATGAAATCTCATCTTGCAACATTGGGCTGGATTGGGATACAATTAGGGTAAAATGAGAGAATTACAGGTTTCTCACCACCTATATGATTAAAGTCACAATGGTGAGAATAATTAAATTTCACCCCAAAAATAGGTTACAAACTCCATAACATGCTCAGAAAGATCAAAATTAGTGTTTAATAAGAAGAAATTTGGGAATTAATGGTAAAATTTAGCCTTGAAGGGATAATTTTGTGCGTACTGTGTTACTTTGGATATAAGTGGTTTTTAGTTGTTTTTATTCGAAAAACAATGCATATGTATATAATGTAAATGGGTTAAATAGGGGATAATGTTCTAAGGTGGAATGCCTACATGACCATCAAGAACAATATAGTTCTAAACCATGAAGGATGGCGGGTGAGGTCACGTGGAAGGGCCACACAAGAATTGTATTTTAAAGGACCGCAAAGGAGGTCATTCAGAAGCTTAGGGGACAAAATGTTGTTGAATAGTCTTGCAAGTGGAACCATAGGAGAGCATGAAGGAGATAGGGACTATGCCAAGGAGTTGGGCCACGATGGTTGGCAAGTCAGTTCCTAGGTTATTGAATGGAGGGCCATATTACAATTGTGATATGCCATGGAGGCAGGCCCCAACATGAAGTGACAAATATTGGCACACAATAGAATGATTTTCCTTCAAGGTTGGAGCATTACGATGTGATGGATCACAGACATAGGTGGCATAGTTCCAGGGAGAGGGAGAATCATGATATCGAACACCCTGCCTCTTTTGCATACATCATGGGGGTACTCCCGTCTTATTTTTATGGGTCATCAGATTAAAGTGACGAGAAAGGGTTGTTAGATGGAGGGTCATAATTGGGAGGAAAAACATCGATAGTAGACCTGCCCCCAGTATTAGCACACACTCATAGATATGATCATCAATTGAGGGCCATCAATCAACCAAAGGGGTATATTATATCAGTTAATGTGTGGGCACATGAATAAGTGGAGGAACCCAGACATTTTTTTAATTATATGTATTTTGTGTTAGCTTTAAGAGTATATGGTGGACCCCTATAGGTATGCCACTCATTGGCCATGCTAGCACTAGATGGCGTGGGTAGGTATGCCACGTAAGGGACATTGTGGGAAAATGTGGGAGCACGTTTATGTTGGATGACTCAGAAAGTTGGTGCAATATTTTAATTTATAAATGTTTATATTGTTAGAAAAGTGTTGCCATTGATGTCAAAGGTGGTTATTGATTGTTTAGTCCTTCCTATTTATTGGTGTTATTGGTAAGTTGTTTCTTACCTAAGGTCAAGGATGGAGCATATATTTGGAGGAACTTTAGCTACATAATATTAGCTCAAATGTTCCTTCGAAGTGCTTATGTGGATAGCTCTCAGAGATATTTTTCCAATGGTATATTGTACTTTGCAAAACACCTCAGGGATCAAAAGTTAAGGAAATTTAAAGTTTATTAGGGTTCCAAAGTTTAGGGTTCCACTTGGTCCTGAAAACGTACCATACCAACCACATTGCACAAGTGACATCATCATCATGTTAGCATGGAGATGACCTCATACAACTAAGAGCACAGTTCTGTAATGGGTAGGGTTTGCAATTCCACAGTGGACAAGGTTCCAAAAATTTTGCACTAACATTTAATTTTGGCATTAAAATTTGGTGCTCACAGAAATTTAGCACTCATGGAATTTGGAAAAGAAACTTGGTGGTTTGTCAAATTTGGCGTTTTGCAAAAGTAAGAATATTGCTCAATATTGTCGATAGACTAGAATTAGAATTAAAATAGACTAATAAACTTCAAAACAAAAAAGTCCAAAATGTTATTTTTATAGAGAACGTGATGCTTATAATAATAATAATAATTTATTGTTGTTAATAACAAGAGAACACAAAGATTAAATAAATTGAAACAACAATATGGACAATAGTTAAAACCAAAACATAAATTAAAATAGGTTGTTAATTGCAAATCAATATATTGTGTATGAATAGAATGAAGTATTAGTCCAACCGAGTTAAACTAAAAAGTAATCTTGAAGTTGAAATAAAAATGAATAGTTAGTTCAAGCTAAATGAAAGAAAAAATTAAATTAATTGTTTGATTAATTAAGGAACACAAAGAATGGAAAAATAATTGTTCACGTGCAAACTATGAATAAATTTGCTAATTGATTGAACAATTAGAGAACAGAGAGATTAAGGAAAGAAAATAATATTTATTTGAAAAAATAGAGTTAAAGTTTAACCAATTATTAATAGTATTAACATCTCCAAAATATTTATATGTAATAGCTTAGCATGAGTAGATGCACAAGAGAGGAAGCAATATTACAGAGAATGCATTGATGATATAGGTGACTTGAGTTACCTGAATAAAGAATTTATCTATGTAGGGAAGGAATTGAGTTTTGAGGGTTTAGTATTATTTTGTGTAAGAGCCTGTTTATCTGGGTTTGAAAATAGATGAAAGAGGAATATACAAGGTTCAATAGGTTGGTTCCTACATACCAGGGAGTCGGTGCTTCCTTCAGGTGGGTGCTTGAGAAACAATAAAGGGAGTTAGTGCTTCTTGTTGATTAGTGCTAGCAAAAAAAATCTTTTTCTTGCAATAATTTCAATCACGAAATAATAGACTTTAGATACAATGCAAGAAATCAAAATATGTTGAGTAACAACAACAAGATCCCAAGGAACAGCTATGTGAGAATCCATATCAGATATGGTGAAAATGTTGTGAGTAATCACAACTACCTTTCCCCTCTCTTAAATTGAGTTGAGTGCTACAAGTGTAGAAACTATGGGCACAAAATAGTTGAATGTAGATATGGCAAGGTAAGACTCGACTCTCTAGATGTGTAATGAAAGATCCAACCAATGGCTAAGAGGAGACACAAAGATGTAGTGGAGGATGGATTTTCTTTCAGCACTTAGTCTCAAGGAAGCATGCTAAAAGGCAAAAGGAATTATAAAAGCATTGATTTTTCTCTCAAGAAAAGTAAAAGTAGAAGTAAAACATATGATTCTCTTATTCACATGGTGAGTCACATGAAAGTATTAGTTGCAACAAGCACAGACTCCAAGCAAGTAAAAGGAGCAACGACCCAATAAATATTCCAACATAAATCAAGCAAAAAAGGAGGAAGAATATTTGGATGAATAAAAAGGAAACAAAGGTATAGTGAAATTTATCCTTGCGCAACCAATATGAAACTTTGTGGAGGATAAACAAGAGATTGGAAGGAGAATTTAGTGTATGAAGGTATGGAAGAAAAAGAAAGATAATATATGTAGGGGGAGTAGATATTTACTTTATCTTCATTAAAAAGAATAGGATGGTTTCAAGTGAAGCAAAAAGTGTCAAATGCAAGTAGCAAGAAGAAATATATGCAGTAACGCATCTGAATGTGTGAGGTAAATTCATTCCATTTTTGTTGTTACATAGATAAATTAATTTATTTGTATATAACAACATTGTAGGAGAAAGAAAAATTGTAGCCAACATAGTCTAAGGGGGGAGTACATAACAATATTTCATGTTACATGAAGAAGATTAACTATAGTACTAGAATGGAGCGATAAAAGGCCTAATATTAAGGTCATGTATGCAAGAACAATTTTCAAGCAGAAGCAAAGAAGGCATATGTTAGGACTTCAGAAAGAAGGAGAGTACGAAGATTAAGGGGGAGTTACACAATTAGTAGTAGTATGCATCATCCTTTGGTCTCATGAAGAGTTGATTTCTCAGGAAATGAAAGGAATACATATCTTATATGATATACTCTTATTTCATTTAAGTAGCAGATTTGATTAAGCCTAGCAACAATGAGTACATGTACAAAATTGGCATAGCTTTGCGTGTTCCTTGGTTATCAATTCATATTACTATGTCAATTGGAATCACTATGCCAATTGGTATTAATTGATTTAGTACGAGGAACATTTTTTATATTAAACAACTCTTTTAAGACAACCAACCATGGAGAGTTTTTTTCAGCCTTGGGAAGTTGGCCTAGTGCATCATTGTTGAGAAAGATGATAATTGGTGTCATTTTTGTTAGTAGCAATCCCTCCTTAGAGTGGCATGATCTCAAGGGGAGAAGAGATGGAAATGGTAAGCATATTCTTAGGGGGATGATCTGAAAACTTTGAGTGCATAAAAATTGCAACAAAATCCTTTTAATGATTGTAATTGCTTGTGAAATTAAGTTACAAAATTGTCACTAAAGCATATAAATTATCACATAAAAATGTAACTTAAGATGCACAATAATAAATTTGTAAAATCATGAACAATGAAAAGTATGAAGCATCAAGAGAAATATGATAACACAGTTCACCCCCTCCAACCGGGTTATGTCCTTGGATTCACCTCTAAAGATTGAATCACTTTATTGTTTTTCTTCAAAGAGGCATATGTATAATGGTCTATAAAAAGGGTTGAAAAACTTAGATTTTCCTTCTACTACCCAAGAGATTTAAAGGCTTACACATTACATACATTTCTTCATTTCCTTAGAAAAACTTCCTCACTTAAGCTCTCAAAGCTCTCAAAAAAAAAAATCTCTCAAAAAACTCTCCACCTTCAAAAGAGCATATATGTGGAATTTATAGGTCTCCTAAATCCACAATCCAATGAGAGAATGACTCTACATATCCATTAAAATAGGATCTATGGAATTCTTAGGGAGACAATCTCTCAAATACACCAAACATGGATCTCACACACATTTTTAAGGGATACCATCCCATGAAAATCTCAACTCGAACTTGATATTAGGAAACTATTTTTGAGGTGGATTCTCACACTTACAATAATTTCCATTTTAGAAATAAAATGAAAAATATGTGAATCCTTAAACCCACTTAAAGTATAAATCGTTTACAATTTAATCATTTCCACATTTTTCCAAAGTTTATGTGAGCTTCTCTTTGGTTTGCATAGTTGTTTTGGAACTCGTCATGTGCCAACAATGGACACCTTTAAAATTTGTCCAAGAGGGGAGATCCTCTTGGACCAATCCTCCCCACAAAAGAGGACTTTTGATCCACCAAGAGTCTAGTTCAATACTAAACATCTTTGACAAACTGAAGTTTGTTTTTCAACAACTTTTTCCTTTGTTTGTAGCATTTTTCAATAAAACATCTATCTTTGAAAATGTGAAGAAAAAGATCTTCAATTCCTCACTCTCCTTCATCATTATGCCTATCGACTGGTGCATTGGACAAAATTTTATATTTTACTATTTTTCAATTGATTTTGATGATGAATCAATGTATTTAATTTTGAAAATATTCTTAATTTTTTCTTCCTTCTTGACTGGAGCTAGTGGTGTAGATTTCTAAAATGTAATCAAATCAACTATAATGCATGTATTGTTGTCCTTAAGTCCTCTTATCCTCAATGTCATATTAATAAAAAAAATTGTGGCAAGCTCGACCATGGATACTCTATGGTATTCCCAAATATCATCAGTTTCAATAATAAACCTCCTTCAAGTTGTAACAAACAGTATTTATCCACAATACTTGGCTATTTGGTTAACAAATGTTCCAATATCGCTAGAGCCTCTGTGCACTAGGAAGTTCTCACCTGTGGACAAATTTCTTATCATAAAATTTGTAGACCACACAATGCATGCTACCTTAGGAAGGGCTACAACTTATTGTAATGAAATGGAGTTTGAAATAGGAAAGACATGCCCATATGGAGTTGCCACCTTTCATCCATACCCTCCTCCTCCTAGAAGTGTGAAAACATAATCACCAACTTTCTAGGTCTATACATTTTTGCAAAAAACTTCAATAATTCCTTAGCATTCAAGGCCAAGATCAAGTGGTGCACCTTTAGGTGGAGGGTATGCACCTCACCTTTGGAGAGTATCTACCCTATTTCATATTCTTGCCAATATTTTTGTCAGAACTTCGTCATCATTGTCTTGATGGCCATCTACATCTTGTATTTGTAGAACATATGCATCTCCTGGAGTCAATCTCACCACTGCTTTCATTTTTCTCGTCTACCTTGTAAATCGATCTATGGAAGTTGACTCTAGAGTATGAGAATCCCAAACAATTGAACATTTGATTAGATCAAAATGTGCTACAAAACCTTTTGTTATGTCATAGTGCCCCGCATTTTCTCTCTCTCAAAGCTATGAGTGTAAGTGATGGCATGTCAAGCATTGTAATTAATGGTCTAGCATGAATAGACATTCATATACAAAAACATAAATAGGAAAATTGAAGCCATATTATACACCATCATATAGCTTCATTTTACTCGACATTTGAAGGGTTCCATGGTGATATATAGTGTAGAAAATCTGATGTAGGTTAACCCAATAATGCGATATAAATCAACAAAGAATACTATAACCTACTTCTTCAATTTATAGAAGCTTAAAGATGAAGTTGAACAATATAAGCAGAAGAAGAAGAAGAATCAATGCACAATACACATGAAAATACTTTGGGGGAAGCCTAAGCTAAAAACCCCACTCTATTTGTATTATCATACAAGGTGGAAATACATAGGAATTATCAAAAGCCTTAGCTCTCATAGCTAGCCAGCTCTTAGTACAATCCTCACAGATGCTCACAGGCAAACTTAACTTCTTTGAATCCTTCCTCTCTACCCTCCAAGCTCCTATTTCCTTGCGTTGTTCCTTGTGGACAATTCTCCTATTACCAAGTGTAACACTCTCTCACACACTGTCAGAACTACGCAATCCTCAAGGATGCCTTGACTACATGCATGAGTTTATTTATAAGAAAACAAATGCAACTAATAGTACATTGTCCTTGACCTTAATCTCAACTAGGTCTTTCTCAGAATAGACATGCATGAGTTTCTAATGGGGGAATCTTTAGTTAACTGGAGTACACTAGTTGAGTGCATGCATGCATCAACTCACTGTAAAGTCACCATTAGTTCCTCAAACAGTTTGGAACTAATTTAACTAGACTTAACTTAGTAAACTGAGTTAACTAATTACAACTCAAATATAACTCAATTTTCTCTCCTTAATTTAAGGGATAACTCTTACATGACTTCAGAAATACTTCTAACTTGAATTTCTCCAACTAATTAATTCAAAATGAATTAATCAATTATTTCCAAGTAGCTGTTAAGACTAAATTCGATTTTAATTCACAATTTAATTCAAGGACAAATTAAATTGGAATATTTTTGTTTCCATATTTCAACACCCCCTCTCAACAAGAAAGGGATTGTCTGCCACTTCGATCTTGTCTCTATGGAACTCGAATTTACACTTTGACAATGCCTTCATTAAAATGTTAGCATCTTGCTCCTCTATCAAAATATATTGCAACAACATGATCCTCTGAATTTGTGAAAAGCCACGGGCAATAAGTCTTGCCTTATGCTTCTCCACACTACCATCAATAGCTTGCTTTACCTTGTAAAGCCAATGGGAACTCACATCTGACTTGTTATCGGTCTTGGAACCACGTCCCAAACATTGTTACGAACTATGGAGTCATACTCCTCCATCATATCATCAACCCAAATCGGCTGTTGCACTACTTCCTCAAAGGAAGATGGCTCGGTCTCAACACATTCCCTAGCAAGGGCCACGTATGCAGTGTACCTCTCAAGTGACCTCCTTTGTCTGTGCTGAGAAAATGGTGCTCCCACATTCTCTCTCACATCCTCCAACAATCTGTCAGCTTCTCTTGTGTGCTTCCATCCATCTCTAGAAGACTCTTCTTGAGTGGATGTCTCCACTCCTGGAATCTTTGCATGTGGCTTCTCCGCATCAATCCGAGGCTCTACCTTGTTAGGAACCAACAATTCCTCCATAGCCTATAGTTGGAGCTCCCTCTCAAGGGAAACTAGCATGGCCTTCTTCTCATCAAACTTGAGATCTCTACAAACCACTATCCTCCGACTGGTAGGAAAGTACACCCGATAGTTGTGAGGTGTATCAATGTGCCCCACAAGTATCCCCAACTCTGCTGTTGGCTCAAGCTTCTTTTGTGCATCCTTTGTCACATGGAAATATATCGATGACCCAAAGATCCTAAAGTGACCCACATCTGGTCTCTTACCAGAGAAATCTTCCTCTGGTGTCTTCATCCCAAATATGTGATGCGGGCTTCTATTCTGCAAATAGACCATTGTGTTGCATGCCTTAGCCCACAAGTAAAGTGGTAGGCCTTGTTCGTGCAACATTGACTGTGCTACCCCTACAATAGTTCTATTCTTCCTCTCGGCCACCCCATTCTTTTGTGGGTTATGAGGTGTTATCAATTGTTGTTTAATTCCTTCCGCTGTGCAGAAGTCCTTAAAATCTTGAGAGACATATTCTCCACCGTTGTTGCTTCTCAAGGCCTTGATCTTCTTCCCTGACTCTTTCTTGACCAAAGCTTTGAACTCACAAAACTTTGTGAAGGTTTGGTCCTTCTTCTACATGAAATAAATCTAGCATTTATGAGAATAGTCATCAATGAAAATCACAAAATACCTTTGCTTCACTATGGATTCCGTTGAGAATGGTCCACACACATTAGTATAAACTCGCTCTATGATAGCCTTTGCTTGACTATCTTTATCATGAAAGGAAGACTTGGTGTACTTTCCCAAGGTACAACCTTTGCATGTGTCAACTTGCTCAAGTTTACCTTTGGGAAGTCCTATATATATATCTATTGCATTATCTTCAAAGCCCCATGATGAAAATGGCCCAACTTCCTGTGCCACAACTCGCCAATGTCTTGGCTTTGCACCGATTCTGCTTTCGCACTGAATGCTGCATAATCATCTACCTCTAGTTTATAGATATTCTTCACCCGAATCCATATCCTCTTGGTCTGACCCATGGCTATGTGTCTTAGGAATGCCTTTCGTTTACTGAAGACAACATCGTAGCCTTTGTCCTCCAACATCGCGACCAATACCAAGTTCTTCTTCAGTCTAGACACATACTTCACATCTGTCAAGGTGATAGGAGCTCCATGCTCCCTCTGAAGAGCAACCGTGCCCACTCCTGAAACATTATACCTTTCGTCATCACCCATCTCTATGCGCATCTTGAGGTCTTTCTCCTCCAAGGCACTAAATAATTTTTTATCACCGGTCATGTCGAATGAGGCTCCACTGTCAAGATACTAGACACAACCCATCAATGACACCATGCATGCGATGGGGGTAAAGTACATTTCGAACTGAGAGGCTAATGCCTCACCTTCCAATCCTTCGGACTTCTTCAATGGACATTTAGTCACGTAATGTCCCATCTCGTGACAATTAAAGCATCCCACTTTAGACATGTCACCCTTCTTCCCTCCATGAGAAGAATTTGATTTGGAATGGGAAGCCTTCCCCTTCCCTTTCCTTGCCTTAGTTGCTAAGGCTAGATATTGCCTTAGTTGCTAAGGCCAGATCTTCTTCATCATCATTATTGGATGAAGAACCATCTCGTGTGCTCCTCCTGATCTCCTCTTGCATAAGATCTGACCACAGTCATTCCCATTCCAGCAGTTTCTCCCTTCTATTCATAGAGTCATGGTAGCTATTCCAACTCTTTGGAAGGCCAAGGAGAGCGAGGCTCACCATATCATCATCGGCAGTAGTTATTCCCACACTGCCAAGCTCATCTCTATAGGTGGTGAGCTTGTTCAGATATGTGCAAATAGTATCACCCTTCTCCATCTTGATTCTTCGAAGCTTATCCTTGAGCACCAATTTCCTTTGGTCACTATTATTCTGGTAGAGGTTCTTTAATGTCTTCCACATTGAAAATTGAGTGTCCTTCCCATGGAGACTCGAGACAATATGGTCTCAAACTCCCTCAAGGATGATCCGTCTCGCCTTTGCCACACACTTCTTCCACTCACCCAACTCTTGTGTATTAGTTGAAGTTGGATTTTGGATTTATTGATCAATGAATTCCTTCAAGCCATTGTCTTCTAATACAACCTCCATTCTACCTTTCCATGCTATCTAATTTGAGCTAAATTTAAAGGCATACTCGAGTCTCAAGCCATAGAATGCCATTGGCCAACCTTGAAGTATGATATGAATTTGATTTGCACTACAACCCCGAACTTCAAACTTCGAATTCTCTTCTTAGTATATTGTTCACAGCTCCGATACCATGTAGAAAAATTCTACAAATCCAGCTCGGATACCATGTAGAAAAATTCTACAAATTGAGCTCTAATACCATGTAAAAAATTTCTATAGATCCAGCTCTGATACCATGTAGAAATTCTAATGTAGGTTAACCTGATAATGCAATATAAATCAAAGAAAAATACTATAACCTACTTCTACTATCAATTTGTGGAAGCTTAAAGATCAAGCTAAATAATATAACTAGAAGAAGAAAAATCAATGCACAATACACATGAAAATTAGTTTGGGGAAACCCTCAACTAAAAACCCCACTCTATCTGTATTATCATACAAGGTGGAAATACATAGGAATTATACAAACCCTTAGCTCTCACAGCTAGCCAACTCTCAGTACAATCCTCACAGATGCTCATAGGCAAAATTTGCTTCTCTCAAGCCTTCCTCTCTGGCCACCGTGCAACTTGGCATTTGTCTGACCTTACTACATAACCATTGGTCAATACAACGTAACTTCATGGCCATCATAATACCATAACTATTGGTGCTGAAATGTTGTGGTGTATTGAAACTCCACTAATAATTACTAGGCTAACCCTAGATTCCTGGGCTACTGCATTAATAACAATGTTGATTGTAGGTGTAACATTGGCACATAACCTCCTAGAAGAACTATGGCATATAATTGTTGACAACATAATTTGTGGTTTCCATTGTAATAAATTTCACGGGTGCATAAAAATGAAACTTCCAACGTTAACATGGGGTCTTGTTGTCGCTCCTAGAGACAACCCCCTAGTTGAGGATGTTATGACTTAGAATTTTTCCCTAAAAGTTATCAGAAGAAGGAAAAGACCGAGGTAACCACAAACCAATCTTTTAGGCTTAGGCTCTAGCCAACCTAAGTCCACATAGGGCTCTATCTTTATAATTTAGCTTTGTTTTTATGGGATTTTAGGCTAATTCTTAATGTTCATGGGCTTTTGGTTTTGATTCTATAGTTGGGTGGTAGAATTCTTGGAGTAGATGGATAGAGCTATGTCTTCAAGCCATTGGGATATGGAGTCAACGAATGGATAGCATAATTGGACCAGATCATTAAAGGGAATGTTCACAGGGCGGGCTAGCAAAGAAAAATTAAAATCTTCAGGCCTAATGAGTGAAGTAATTCTAACCAGAGTGAAAGGGCACTTAAGAATCCTTGGACCAGGATCAGAATGAAGAGCAGAGGATGATTATGAGCAAAGGGAAATTAAGAATACTTTGCTATAGACCAGAGGAGAAACTATGGAAGATAAGGAGCAGTTAACAATTACCTAGCTAAGATAGTTTAAGAGAAAACATTCAGAATGTAAAACAGTCAAGACAGAGTGCATTTAAGCAATTTCTAGAATATCATTCCATGCTATACATTTATATTTTAGAAATTTACAATAAATATTATGGAAAAACATAAGAAAAAACAACATTGAACATGGGACAATACTTATTTGTATTTTGCTTTACACAAGAATCCTATAAAATATTTGATGCTTATTCCTTGATCTAGCAAGTCAATCCAATCATTGATACAATAGAACTCTGATTTGAGAGAAAAAGTCTATAGAAATGTCTTGGAATCCACCCTACATACTTTGAAATGTGAAGTATTTATATAAAAATATTTACAAAATATCTCAAAACAACTTGAGACTTAATCTAGGGAATAAGAATATCTTCTTGCATGAAGATAGAGACAAATGTTAAATTGTTTCATGCTTTCCCTTTTATTGTGGCATTGCTGGCTATTTTAGTTAAGTTGGAGCCCTTTAAGCTAACTGATATTTGTAGCCTTTCTACACTGGAATCTTCTTTACTTTTATATTTCAACTGATACTCTTTGACCCTGCTGCTATGCTTTCACTTGTTTCACTTGGTTGCCTTCATTTATTGTGTAGTAACTTTCTAATGTAAATTTATTAAAGTAAATCTATCATGTTTTGCCACCATTCTGCATTAGGCAGTTTTACATTCATCAACCTTCTGTAGATTTCATCGGCCTCTGTGTACTTTGTAAAATTTGGCTTATTGAGGAACAAGTGTTTCACCTCATGCTCAAGGAAAAACAAATTTTCAAATGTATCATATAACTCTTTGCCTATTGGAAAAGCTTTAATAGCTAAAGAGCTGGCTTGTTCCTTGGCCAACTTCCCCAATCTATCACTATAGTCTAGCCAAGGCATTAGCTTGTCATTTATGACCATAGGACTGGGAATACCCTTCTCCCTCAAAATCTAAAACTTAGCCATGAATCTGTCATTGACTACCTACATGTTATGGCATTTCTCTTCTAGGTCAAGCATAAGGTTTCTTTTGGAAAGAACCTTCCTAATATCTAGAATGGCCTCAGTCCTATCTTCTATGTTAAGCTCATGGAGATCATATATGTTCTTGTTGTTTAAGAAATGGATGAATCAATTGGCATCCTCTGGTTGATTCCCTAGTTCTTCCCTTACTTTTTTAATAGCTTCAGTGGCTACCTTCACTAATTCTATCTACTCAAATATAAATTGAATTGATGGCCAAATATAATTGATTGAGTCAATGATATTGGCCCATAACATTTCTTTGGTTTGTCCCAGTGGTTTTTGTAGGTTTAAATCCTTCTCCAAGATTTTGATTCTCTCACCCACTCTCAGTGCTTTTTGTGTTTCTTCCTTTTGCTGGAGTTGAGCAAGTTTACAATCAGTCTCTAGACTTTCTATCTTTTCCTTTAATCTCTTCATCTATGTAGCCTAGATAAACATCTCTTCCATGGATTTTACTAAATTTGTTGCATTCTCTCCCGGTGTACCTGTTGCTGCTATAGGTTCTGTTGTTACTGGCAATGTTGGGGTAGGTGGAGTTGTGGGTGCCAATGATGCTACCAGTGTGGATGGAACTGTTGTAGATACTGTGGGGATGATAGTTCTAGAAGCTGTGGCCAAGTCAATTTGCTTCAACTGAATTAAAGTTTCCAACTCCTTCTCTGTCTCCTTGAGTTGATCATTTAGCTTCAGGACCATGTCCATGAGCTCTTCATGTCCTTGTTGTGCTTCTAAGACTTCCTGTGTCTATGGGTGATGTGGTTGGGGTATCTTTAGATGTTTCTTGAGTGCAGCTATGTCATCAATTTTCTTCTTAATCAGCTGCTCTACAACTTTTACATCTTTGGGATCGTGTCCCAATTCAATCACTAAGTCCTCTAAGGACTTAATTCTATTATCTTTAGCCCGTGAGGAGTTTTTCTCCAACTGAAATTGGACTGATATATTGCTCAGGGAGTTCTGTAATTGGTGGGTAGCAATGGCCTTCCCTATTAATGTGGAGTATATCATCTCCCCTATTTGCTTGTGCAATTCAATCTAGTCAATGGGATGAATATCCCTTGCCAGTACTTCAAAGTCCACTTTCTTAAAATCTGATGTTTTCCTTGGCTACTGAGTGGTTGGCTTGATGAAAGTCATCTGCATTTTCCCCTCTTTGACATCAAAGGATAACATTAGCCTTGTTTGATTACTGGGGGTCATCTTCAGATGTTTTGCATATGTTTGGGACTTAAGCCTCTCATTCCTAGCCTTGATCTCTTTGTATCTCTTCTTAATATCTTGGTCCTTATCTACAAGCATTCTGAAGGAAGACACTTCAATAATTTACTGCCTTTCCAACATCTGAGTTTGTGATGTGGAAAGCTCTAGCATGCCTCGAGATGGAGTGGCAAGCCTGCTCCTATTTCCTTCTCCACTAGTGACCTCTGTTGTTTCCTCCATGTATTCCTATTCAAAGATAGGATTCACTCTTTGTCTTTTAGCTTGGCTTGTTTCTGCATAAGCTTGTGAAGTTTCTCTTGTTGAAGTGGTGGCCCCTTCCCTATTTCTCTTTAGATTTTTCTCCTCATTTAGAGGAGTCTGTACAAATGCGGGGTGCTCATGGTTGTATCTGGTTTGTCTGATTTCTCTGGTATGTCTAATTGGTCTGGCACCATTGATTTCCCTGGTACCTCTGATGGTTTTGTCCTCGTTGACTAGTCTGGCCTATCTAACTGTTCTGGAACCTGTAGGAAAGAATCCTCATCAAGTTGTTTTTCCAGATCAATTAATGTGTTTTCCACAACAACTTCAGCATTATCACTATCCTCTAAAGTGTTTTGCACCCATTGCAATTGGTTGGCATACTTTTCTATCTCAGGGATGCAGTGGTGGATATAGGAAGCCATCTTTTTCTTCTGCCTTCTTTTGCAGATGATTTGAAATTCACTCGTGAGTGATCTTAGTTAAATAAATAATGAATGAAGGTATTACAGACTCATGTGTTGGTGTGTGTCTATGTTATTTTAGGCAACGGATCATTCAAATTGCGAAATACATAGACAATGGAAAATGGAAAACAATAAGGGAAACACAGTAAGCAAAGACAAAAACACAACGCATTAATAAGGAGTTCACCTTATTCTTCAGGGCTATGTCTCTGGTCTAGCTTTTAGTGGTGGCCTTCTTTTATTGTGTCTTTAAAGCAGAAATTTACAATGAGGAGCTCAACTTGAGACTCCTGAAATAGAGGATGCTTAGTAGGGTGGTTCTTAGATTCCCCAAGCCACTAGAGTGCACAAACTCTTTCCTTACCAAGTCTCGACCTCTCTGGTCTTTAATGGGATGAGTCCAATGGTGTTTAATTCCTAATAGATATCCTCACAGGGATGACTTGAACCTCTCAAGCCTGGTTCTGTCTGCTTGATGTTGCCTTAGGTTAGCTCGACTCTCTATTTTCTGCTTCTTGCTTCACTGTCTCTTTCGCCTTTTCTGTCACTATTTTTCCTCTCTAGTTCTTCCTTACCATCCTCTATTCTATTCTATTCTATCTATTTATTCATGGCTTAAATACAACTTGTCCTTAACTGTTCACTTCCTCTTCTGCCCCTTCGGATCGCTTGCTACTGTTCGCTTGGAGTTCCTTGCCCCTGCGTCATCGCCAATGTCTCAGAGGGAGGTGGCCACATGTCCTCTCACAAACTGTGATAGCTCTTCCTCAATGGTTTACTATTTCAGTTACATTGTGGAATGATTTATCCGCCAACTCAGTGGTTAAATCAAACTTCAGACTTTTAGATGTCACAGCTTAATTCCCCTGTCAAATCTGGTTTCTCCATCAGGCGCAATCTCCGCCATCAAATCTAGAGCTCCTAGATCATATGATGTTCGCTCATTTCATGTGGTTGACTTGCTCGACCGTTAGCGTGCGTTGACAGGTAGTTTTCTATCCCATATGTTGGACACACATCGTGCGATGAATGGAATTTCTCGTTTTCTGCCAGATCCACTTACTTCCCCAATGTGCCTCCGATATACTGCCAGTTTTGGAGCGCAGGACCCACTTTTCGCCATAGCGCTTTCCCTATGGTTTCCTAGCTTCCCATGCGACCGAGCATTCAAGGCTTTTCCTTCTTGAGGGGTTTTGTTCCAATCAGAAATGGTCTCTGTTTCCTGATCCAGGCTTCCTAAGTGCCAGTTTTTCCTCCTGTGTGGTGTCCATGGGCCTCGGTCAACGCTCTTTGACCGAGGTCCTCATCGTTCCTTGCTGACTACAAACTGCCATTTTCTAGAGGTCTTCCTGATAGCTCTTTGTTGATAAATTCGAAGTCTGTCCCAATTTGATACAGTCATGGCGCTTCATAATTTTTCATGGATCCAATTTGGATCACGGCCTTCCCACTGAAAAAGCTTTTGGACCACCAAAAGTTGGTTTTCAAGCATTGACCAAGTGAGGTTACAATTGTCTCACTTGTCCAATCTCTATTTGCTTTGCACTGCTCGGCTTTGAACCCTTGAGCCCTACTCTAAGGTACTCAACATCTCCTCTGAACGTCATCCTCACGTTCCTATCCAGAACTGTGTCTTCCTAGAATTCATTATGATATTTAGGAAATAGGTCATCAATAGAAGGCAATTGACTCTACTATTTGGGATCTTCAATTAGTGAGGGTTAAAACAATCCCAAGCAATGTGCAATTAAACTGAGTAGATGTGCATAAAAGCTGGTAGATCAAAGCAAAAAGCATTCTCACCAATATTCTCAAGTATCTTGAAGGGTCCATACCTGATAGGCTTTAGCTTTTTACCTTCACCTTGCATCCTGTCCTTGCTGATATATAGCTAGACTTGGTCACCAACTTGGAAACTATGCTCCATCCGATGCTTGTCATGCCTTGCCTTGCATTTGGCTTGGCTCTTTTCAAGCTGTTCTTGTACTGCCTGGTGGATCTCTTGGATTTGTTGAATGAACCTAGTTGCCCTATCCACATCACTGTGTCCCTCAATTGTGGTGTCTTTACCAAAGACAAAATCCAAAGGAGACCTTGGTGTGAAAACAAAACAGGTCTCAAAAGGAGATCTCTATGTAGAAGAATGTTTTGCTCTGTTGTAAACATGCTACACATAACATAAATGTCCATCCCAAAGCTTAGGATGCTTGCTACAATATCCTCTGAGTAATTGGATCACTGTCCTGTTAACTACTTCTGTCTGGCCATCATTTTGTGGATGAAAAGCTATGCTTTTCTTCAATTTGGTGTCCATCAGTTCCCACAGACTTGACCAAAACTTTCCCACAAATTGGATGTCTCGATTAGATACAATGGAAGTGGGTAATCCAAAATGAACCCATACATGTTGAAAAAATAGTTTTGCAGTTTGTTCAGTTGTAATCTGTTTATTACAACGTATCAAAATACACATTTTGTTGAACCTATCCACAACAACATATAGATAATCATGACCTTTCCTAGATTTAGGCATTCCTCCAACAAAATCCATGGAAACACTTTCCCAAGGGTGAGAAGGAACTGGTAATGGAGTGTACAAGCCTAGTTTTCTATTGTTGGTCTTACTTTTAGCACACATAGTACACCCTCTTACATATCTAGAAACTGTCTCATTCATTTTTGGCCAATAACAAAATCTTTGCAGCTGTGCAACTATTTTACTTATCCCAAAGTGACCTGATATTAGAGAAGTGTGTGCTTCTCTAATTATCTTTACTCTTTCAATTTGTGGAATGCATAACTTCCCACAATGGTATAAGAGCCGGCCCTTTACATGATAATCCAATTCTTCTACTCGTTTGCCTTGACTTAAAGTTGCATATACATCTTTAAAGTCTATATCTTGAGCACATTGTTCAATGTAACTCTCATGTAACACAGAATTATTCTTAAGTATAGTAGCCACATTTATAATGGGTCTAGATAACATATATGCAACTTTATTGTGTATACCATTTTTATATCTGATAACTAAATGAAACTGTTGTAGAAAACCCATCCATCTATAGTGCCTTGATTGCTACAACTTAGTTTGGGTGTGTAGATATTGAAGTGGTTGATGATCAATATGTATTACTATCTATTTGCCCATTAAGTAATGTTTCCATTTTTTCACACTCTATATTAATGCATACAATTCTTTATCATATGTAGAATAGTTAACTACTGCAGAATTAAATGTCTCAGAATGATAACATATGGGTTTACCATGCTATGTCAACACTGCTCCCATGGCATAGTCACTGGCATCCATTTGGATCTCAAATGGTCTTTGAAGATCAAATAGTGCTAGTACAGGTATTGTACTAATCTTTTCTTTCAAGGTGTCGAAGGCTTTCTGCAGTTTGCTCCCAACTGAAACACCTTGTTCAATCATGCTAAAGCATGTAAGGGAGCTGCAATTGAGGAAAAGTTAGAAATGAACTTCCTCCAATATTGTGTTGCCCCTAAGAAGCTTCTAACTTCTATAGCAGATTTGGGTTTAGGCAAGTTTACAATGACTGCCACCTTAGAGGGATCTATCTTCAATTCACCACCCCCTATTACATGACCCAAATAATTTAGATATGTTTTGCTAAATTCACATTTTGAGAGTTTAAATAAAGTTTTTCTCTTTTCAAAACATCTAGTGTCTGCTTAACATGCTTTAAGTTTTCTTTCCATGTTTTGATAAATATAAGAACGTCATCCAAATACACAATAACAAAATCATCAAGAAAAGTTCTGAGTACATTCATTAATCTCATGAAAGTAGCAGGAGCATTAGTTAAGCCAAAAGGCATAACCAGCCACTCATACAATCCCTACTTTGTTTTGAAAGTAGTATTCCATGCATCTTATTCTACAACTCTGACCTGATGGTATCCACTATGCAAGTCTAGCTTGGAGAAATAAACAACTTCTTTCAATTGATCTAAAATATCATCTATGTGGGGAAGGGGATAACGATTTTTGATTGTTATCTTATTCAGTGCTCGGTAATAAATGCACATTCTCCATGAGCCATCTTTATTTCTCACCAAAATGATTGGTAACCAACATGGTGATGTGCTAGGTTAGATGAAGCCCTTCTCGAGCAACTCCTACACCTGCTTCTTGATTTCAGCGTTCTCTAAAGCAGATAACCTGTACATTCCAATGTTAGGCAATGGAGCATCTTGCTACAAAATAATGTCATGCAATATTTCCTCTTTGGGTGGCAGACCTTTAGGTTATTGAAACAAGATATCATACTCTAAAACAACCTTTTCTAAATCAGCTTGTTGTTTAGCATTACAACCTTCAAATACAATGGTTTTATTAGGTTTCTTTTCCTTTACAACCATCAGTAAGAATTGTTTGCATGAATTTATCATTTGTTTAATCTTCCCTGAGTTTATGAGAGTATAATTATTCTTGAGCTTATGAGCTCTTACGAAGTATTCAATTCCATCTTTAACAAGTAGATACTTGTTCTTAGATCTATATAAAATAACTTTTCTATCATACAAGTGAGGACTTCCTAAAACAATTCCACATATATCAAAAGGAATTATGTCTAACTTAACCTCATCTACAAATGTTGACCCAAAAGAAAACTTGAGTTTGCATTGTCTAGTCACTTGTAGTTGTGCTTTATCATTCAACCATCCTAATGGGTATGGTTTCTTGTGAGGTGTAGTTACTAATCCCGACTTCTTCACAATCTTTTTAGAAATCAAATTTACTTGTGAGCCACTATCAAACAAAGTATCAACCTTTTGATGTTTGGAAATAACTCGAATATGGAAAAGCTCATACCTTTTTCTCTCATTTTCTTCATCAATAGTAGATTGTGCAGAATTACTAGTAGATTCTTTAGAATTCTTACCTCTTATACCTGTGGTTGCAATGGTTGTTTCATCTCCTAAGTCTGACCCCAAATCGTTCTGAATAGCTACAACAGTCTTCTTCTTCTTGCCCTCGAACTTCTTAGGTCTCAGCTCTGGATGCAGAATCCAACAATGTTCATCATCATGCCCATCCTTTTTACAATGAGTGCATGAAGCCTTGCTTTTCTGTGCAGTGTTAGCCTTCCTTGCTTTCCATTTCTTCTTTCTTTTCTCCTTATTCTTGATTACAATGGGTGGGGATGATCCCCCAACTTTTGGACTTCCATTCTTTCCTCTAGCTTCTAGATGACTAGCTTGTACAAATACCTCATCTATATTAGTGGGATTAAACATGAGGATAGTGTGCCTCATGTAGCTGTGTAGACCACCAATGTACTTCAACAAAGTCTTAGGTGAGTCTAATGAGATTCCTAGAATCAATGCTCTCTTTCTAAATTCTTGAGTGTACCCTTGCAGACTTTGCCCTTTCAATTGTCGAAGAGTTTGCCAACTCATCATGGCTTACGACATGTAGGCCAATGTATAGAACTGTTTTTTGATTGTAGAAACAAATTCACTCAAGACAAAGATAGTCTTACCATGTCTTTTCATGTTAGCTTGGGTCCTGCCTTCCCACCAAACCAAGGCAGTGCCTCCAAGGCATAGGCTTGCTAGTTGAATCTTTCTCTTTTTTGAATTGATATTCTGCACTCTGCAATAAACATCAATTTGTCTAATCCAATTGTCCAAGTTTTTTGCATTCAACTCTCCATCATATAAAGGTAAATCAAATTCAACATCGAGTTTGATCAAATATGCTTTCTTTTTAGGGCTATTCGGAGGTGTGAGAAAGCTTTCCTCTTTCCCTTTTCCTTTTGAGTGGTCATGGGAATGTGACTCATCTTCTCCTTTGTCTTGTTTAGAGTCTGATGAATATTCATCCTTATGTTTTCTAAAGTTCCTATACATTTCTTCTACCATGGACTTTATGGCTAGGAAACTATCTATGAATTGAGGGTCTGGACCCATAGAACCTTCTTCTGACATTATCTTCCAAGGATAGACTCTCCCAATTTTAGGATTAGTTTCGACCAACTCTCCTTCTCCTAATTTGAGCTTTGATCTAGTTAGCATTCAACAGCTAAACCAACACAAGATTGTCTAACCTTAATAACCTAAAGCTCTGATACCACTTGAATTGGAATTCACTCGTGAGTGATCTCAGTTAAATAAATAATGAATGAAGGTATTACAAACTCATGTGCTAGTGTTTGCCTATGTTATTTTAGGCAACAAATCGATCATATTGTGAAATACACAGACAATGGAAAATGGAAAACAGTAAGAGAAACACAGTAAGCAAAGACAAGAACACAACGCATTAACAAGCAGTTCACCCTATTCTCCAAGGCTACATCTTTGGTCCAGTTTTTAGTGGTGGCCTTCTTTTATTATGTCTTTAAAGTAGATGTTTAAATGAGGAGCTCAACTTGAGACTCTTGAAATAGAGGATGCTTAGTAGGGTGGTTCTTGGATTCCCTAAGCCACTAGAGTGCACAGACTCTTTCCTTATCAAGTCTCAACCTATATGATCTTTAATGGGATGAGTCCAATGGTGCTCAATTCCCGATAGATATCCTCATAGGGATGGCTTGAACCTCTCAAGCCTAGTTTTGTTTGCTCGATGCTGCCTTAGGTCAGCTCAGCTCTTTGTTTTCTGCTTCTTGCTTCACTCTCTCTTTCGCCTTTTCTATCACTATTTTTCCTCTCTAGTTATTCCTTATCTTCCTCTATTCTGTTTTGTTTTGTCTATTTATTCATGGCTTAAAGCCAATCTGTCCTTGACTATTCGCTTTCTCTTCCACCCCTTCAGATCGCCTACTGTTGTTCGCTTGGAGTTCCCTACCCCTGCATCGTCGCCAACGTCTCACATGGAGGTGGCCACTTGTCCTCTCACAAACTGTGCTAGCTCTTCCTTAATGGTTCGGCATTTCAATTACACTGTGGAATGATTCATCCACCAACTCAGCGGTCAAATTGGACTTCAGACTTTTAGATGTCGTGGCTTAATTCCCCTGTCAAATCTGGCTTCTCCATCGGGCACAATCTCTGTTGTCAAAACTGGAGCCCCCAGATCCTACGGTGTTTGCTCATTTCACGTGATTAACTTGCTCAACTTTTAGCACATGATGAGAGGTATTTTTCTCTCTCATCCCCTGGACACGCGTCGCGCGATTAATGGAATCGCTCGTTTTCTACCAAATCTGCTTACCGCCCCAATATGCCTCTGATATACCACCGGTTTTGGAGCACGAGACCTATGTTTCACCTTAGCACTTTCCCTACGGTTTCCTGGCTTCCCATGCAACTGAGTGCTTGGGGCTTTTCCTTCTCCACGGGTTTTTCCTAGCGATGCGCGATTAGCACTAAGCACACATCAGAAATGGCCTCCGTTTCCCAATCCGGGCTTCCTAACTTCCAATTTTTCCTCCTGTGTGGTTTCCATGGGCCTTAGTCAACGTGCTTTGACTGAGGTCCTCATCGTTCCTTGCCGATTGAAAACTACCATTGTCCAGAGGTCTTCCTAATAGCTCTTTGTTCATTAATTCAAAGTCTATCCTGGTTTGATACAAGTCATGGCACTTGATAATTTTTCATGGATCCAATTTAGATTAGCAGATGAAATCCAAGGGATCATATCTCCATATGAAGCTCTATTTTAGTTTTAATCTCTGAAGGATTAGGTCTACCTCCTTTCCAGCTTCTCTACTATTACAAATAAAGGGACCCTATTGGTCTTTGATCTTGAGCTGGGCTTTCTTTTTTGCTTAACAAAGTTTACCTCATTTGAATTTATTATTTTCCTGTAGTACTCCAGGGTAAATAACCTCATTAGGAGGTATTTAGGTAGTTTGTATGGGTCCATTTCATAGCCATAAATCCTTGTTTTAGTGTGGTTGTGGCACAAGTACCAATCTCCCACCTAATGATTGATGTTTAGATGAAGGACCCTCCTAATCTCAGGAATGATTCTTGGTGGAGGGGTTCCAGTGAGCATGGTCATCACAGGGTGGACAAAGGAATCAATGAATTCATTATATGAATAGGGGGAAGGATGTTGATAAATCAATGGGGTCCAGAAGATAACTGATCTCGGTTGGCCCTTGGTGTCCAATTTTTGCAATGTAAGTGGGAATTTATTTGTCTGGTAATATAAGAAAAGGTGATACATGACCAAGGAGTATTTGAAAACTCTCTCATTACTCATTCTGAGGAACTGTTCATGCATCCTATCAGCTATGAACTGAGCATAGTCATATATGACAGTAGGAGGTTGTCCAGGAGTGTATATGGACATGAAGGATAAAATAATCTCATCAATATATTCATAGTGGTATAACCCAGGACTCTAGATATCATATCCATAATACTTCTACCCCATGGAGAAAATAAAGCTGTTACATACGGAGGGGGTTCTTTGGGGGTATACTTCTCTTCTATGATGAAGGTTTGGATTATTTGAGCCAATCTTGCAGGGCTGAGTTTGGGATATAAGTCCAATAGTTCTCCAATGGAGAGGGGAGTCAAGTTTTGACTAGGCTGGAGTTGTAGCATCTTGTTTATAGATTTAGTAGTGATAGTAAAAAGTATGGCCTGGTTAGGGGACATGACTACTGTTGAGTCATGAAATGGGTATGCATTTACTACTAAATTCACTACCTTTTTCCTTGTTTCTTCTCTTTTTCATATCTTAATGCATTAGTATATTGATTGATTATGATAAGAAACAACTAAACTACTCGCAGTTAAGATTTAGCCATAGTATCTTACTTTTACCCCTCTTTATTCAAAAAAATGACAAAAGGAATAATTGTTGTTCCCTAACGATGGAACAACATAAACCAACAAATAGAGGGTGAAATGTATCAGTTGCGGACAAGGCTGAGGGCGAATCAGGAGGATCAGTGTGAAAAAGGAAGGGTGTTTGAAGTTAGCAATTAGTTGTGAATCCCTCAGGATCGGGAGATCCTAAGGGATCACATTTATCTTTTACCCTTTCCGATTATAAAAGAACATGATTGTAAGAAGAAAGAGGAGGAATCCTTTTTATTTCAAATTGTAATTTTAATTTACAGACTCGTGCTTTCGAGAAAACATGATCATATTGTAATGTTACTCAAGTTCAATGATTAATATATAATTTGAGGTTGTTGTTCATTCACCTTATCTGAAGTAGCTCAACATCATTTGTTGGCATCTAGGGCCCGATCTCTGGTGGATTAAGCTGCTTCTCTGTATTATATCTTTTTGATTTCAGCAAGGTTGATTAATTTGTTAATTTTCCCATCTTATGCGCTTTTCATTGTTTTCATGAATTGAAGGAATATCTTTGCTTTATGTGATTTACAACACTGTCGTTTGATTCAATTTACATTCATTGCAGATTAAGTTACTTAGGTAGTTATTTGGATTGATTTAATCATCTGTAAAGAGTTTGGTTATTGCTATTGAACTCTCGGATTGATATCATTTCCATCTGGATTGCTTCGTAGAGATTGAGTAGGATTTAGATTGAATCATCTAAGAAGAGATGAGTTATTGCTACTGTGCTCTTGGCTGATGTTAATGTTAATTGGATTTCTTGTGTGAGATTTGATTATGATTTTAGCAAAGGTTTAAGTCTTGATGCTTAGATGTAATATTTCTTTTAACAATTGCAATTTGAGTTTTATGATTGCATCTAGTTACTCTTGTATCAAGTTTTATAGTTCAACTTAAAAAGCATTCCTCTCTGGATTTATAGCTTGCACATATTGTGTACACTCTTGAAATAAAACGACTTGATCGGGTTGATCATTAATGTGGGGTAATTAGGATTTTTGGAAGACACCTGTTATCAACCAACATTTTGGCACCATTATTCCTTGTAAGGAACAACAAAGAAAAATAAACATGAGAAGTGTTGTTCACGAAAAATGCTCATGATATGTTTTGTTCCCTATAGGGAACAACTAAGGAAAATATACACACAAATGTGATATTCCCTATAGGGAATAGCAATTGTTCCCTGTAGGGAACAGACAACACTTTTGCATGAGTATTTTTCTTTTCTATTCCCTACAGGGAACAACACTTTTGTGTGTATATTTTCCTTTGCTGTTCCCTATAGGGAACATCACATGTCGTGAGAATTTTTCCTTTGTTATTCCCTATAGGGAATAGCTACTGTTCCCTATAGGGAACAACACTTCTCATGTCTATTTTTCTTTGTTGTTCCTTACAAGGAATAATTGTTGTTCCCTACAGGGAACATCTGTTGTTCCCTACAGGGAATAGTTGTTGTTCCCTATAGGGAACAACACACTTTGCGTGCATTTTTCTTTGATATTCCCTACAGGGAACAACTATTGTTCCCTATAAGGAACAACAATTTTCGTGTGTATTCTCTTGTTGTTCCCTACAGGGAACAACACTTTTTTGCGTGTATTTTTCTTTGTTGTTCCCTACAGGGAACAACTGTTGTTCCCCTAAGGAAAAACACTTTTTTTAACATATTTTTCTTTGTTGTTCCTATAGGGAACAACTGTTGTTCCCTATAAGGAGCAACAGTTTTTGTGTGGGTTTTTCTTTTGTTCTTCCCTTCAAGGAACAACATCTTGTGAGTATTTTTTAGAACACCCTTTTTCTTTTCCTTGCATAATCATCCCTAGACCATCCCACTTCACTCTTTATGATCCTGTTTATGACACAAAAGTACAAATACATATTTAAGGACAACAAGTATGGAGTTTACTAAAACAGGCAGATATCTTGAATATTATCATCTTTAACAAGATTTCTTTGTATTGATCAAGAAAAGAAAGGACACAATTATCTATATCACTCCACTCTCCTCATTTCCACTATAAATTTAACTGATTGATTATTTGTGCCATGCTAGTGCTCCCCTGTCCCATATAACTCTCTCTATTTATTATCAATAAGATTATGGACATATTTTTTTCTATTGATATGTTCAAACTTCTTCCACCATCCCTACTCTTAAGGAGTGCTGAGCCACCAAAAAAAAATTCACTAACAATTGTATGATTTTTTTTTTTTTTTCCATAGATGGAGGATAGGGGGTCTCATCATGAGCCAGCCTACCATGATCATAAGGAAGCAACGAAGTGGCATTCCCACTATGGCCACCACACCAGGGATATGATCCAATGGATGCATCAATTAATTAGTCTTTGGAACACTAGGTCTCATTACGAGTCAACTTGACCACCTTTTGCTACTTCCTAGTGAATGGCAATGTGTTCATCTGGTTACCATGCCAACACATTGGTCTCTACTCTAGACATCATAATGCACTCCACCAATTATACATAGAGGACCATGGTTCCAAAGGGTTAGAAAGCAAATCTTTCGAGGCTATAGATGGTTGCAGGCAACAGAAGCTCTGCTAATGGTATTGGAGTTTTATTTTACATCAATAAATATTATAATGCCTTCTTCTTATGTTTTCATATTTCTATAGAGATAATATTCTCCTACTTTACCGTGAACCTTTTTGCATGTGTTAATATCTTTAATCAATCACAACAGTTAAGTTGAATAAAGGCAGTAAAGCACTTTTCCTGCATATTCTGTCCTTTTTCTTTATTGCATCACCTCACGACATCTTATCATTTATGGATAATTCTCGTTACATGCCTTGTTTTCATCACTCCAATATTCTTTATGATCCTTTCATTAATATGTGTACCTTGCCACTTTCATTACTCAATACATCACCTCTGTACTTCGCTGCCAATGCACTTTCTTTTCATTCATTCGGTCGTAGGCGACCTATTATTTCGAAGGGGGGCGAGGACCTCCAATATACTTACGCATGCATCGTCATCTTTTCATTTGATTTTGTAGAACAATATGACATCCCATGATCATAGAGCATGTGGCATTATAACAGTCCTTGATAATGGTATTTATGCTTATAAAGTATCACCTGATAGAGCCATTACAACCATTTGTTGTTCCATCACTCGGCTCTATTCGTTGTTGTTCTATCTCCACTACACTAATTGTTTGCAGAATTCAAGCATCATGGGAGGAAGAACAGTGCACTGAGAACCATTAATACTGGCTCTCGCTGATGAAGCTAGGGAAATTATGGCCTGTGCAGGATGGATAACATACTTTACGAGATTTCAACCACCCAACAAGGAAATTGCTATTGATTTTTTACGAAATATACAGAATTTTTGTGGTAAGAGGCAAGAAAATCACTGTATCAGATGCTGTGATAGCAAAAGTATCTGGGTTGCCAGTAGAAGGACTAGTATGGGCTGGCAAGCAATTGAAGCTGCAGGATGCTATGGAGGCTTTTAGGGATGAAGGGCAGGAGATAAGTAAGAAGGGAAAAGGAATTCAACCATCTTCTCTTGGAGAGCCATGGGGAGAATTGGCATGAATCATCCAGAAATACATTACCTATGATGGGCGTAAAAACGTGGTAAGACCATGGCAACTCAAACTTTTAGCAGTTCTAAAATGAAAATGCTTTGTTAATTTACCTGTATTGTTGAATTTATTACTGTATGACACTATTGATAGGCTGAGACGGTACCAACACATAGAAATGATAGTTAGCCATCATTGTTTGATCAGGCTAATAGTTAGCTATAACCTTGCCTAGTAACAATCAACATGGGATGATCTAATATTAACCCTCGAAGGAGGTATAGCCCTGCCAACACCTAACCATGTGCCAAAGAGAAGGAGGATTTCCCTTTCAGTAAACATACCTTACAAGCATAGATGTTCCACAAGGTTGAGGTCAAAACAGGGAGCGTTTCAAAATCCCCAAGGTAGCACTAGTCAACCTATAGAATTATCCAGCCCAATAAGTGAATAATACTTGCAGCTAGAGTTAGAAGGACAGGATAACCCTGAATCAAAACCTAAGGAAGAAACAAGGAATTATGGAGATGAACAGAGGAATGAATTGGGACTTCCCTCAACACTAGATATGAGTCCCCAAGGTGATTTCTTGCACGATTTTGAGATGGCCCAGGTCCTGGCCAACATGAATGTCTACTTGCAGTCTGAAGGACTGCTCAATCTTAACATAAGATAAACTCAATCTCCAGGGAATTCTAGTCATACCAAAATTCTATCTCCCTCAAAATATGTAAGTCGTGAAGTGGAAACAAATGCAGAGGCCATTCAAGAAGAAGAGAACCAATATGGTGACATGCCTCTAGTGGAAAACAGTCGAGACAGAAATAATTCGGGAAACCGATAAGCAATCTGGAGACATGGTATTATTATAACACAGCTAGGGTGAGCAACCAGGCTCTTTAGAAGCAGAAGCCATTAACGAGACTGTGAGAAGAACAGTCCCTCCTCCGAAAAAGTATAGAGCCAAATTGAAAAAGCTAAGAAAAGAACAGCATAAACTTCACAAAATGGTCAAAAGGCTCAGAACAAAAATAAGAGAAATTACAGTGAGAAAGGTTCTGGAGAAATACCTCGGAGACAGTAAATGCTGCTGTATAAAGATAGTTATATGAAGGAAGGGCTACAGGGACCCAAACTAAGCCAATACCTACTCAACTACTTATCACTCAAAAGGAACAACATGAAATTCTAGTAGACGTCACTATTCAGATAGAGGATGTGCCCTCTTGTAGCATGGCTACTCAGACGAAGGTTTGGACCTCCCATAATAATGAAATTCAGATAGAAAACATCCTTTCTCATAGCATAAGCACTCAGAAAAGCTTACAAGCTAAATATGTCATGACACACAATGACCCTATTATACTAAATCTTCAAGAAGAATTACCACAAGTTTGGATCGCGTTACAACGGCTTGAACAAGAAACCGTTTCCCAGCAGAGATAGCAAGAGCTGCAAAGACAGCTTTGAGAAATGAATGCAATAGAGAGTGATACTTGTGACAGATATAGAAAAACAGAAGAGAAAATAGAGATAATCAAGCTCAAACTAGATAGGGTCATAGGTCAGACAGATACCATCTGCTCATTATATACAAATGTTTTGGCATGCAGGTCTCCTGCCACCAACTATGCCTTGTTTTTTTAGAACGATACTTGCTGTTGAAAATTAAAGACGTGAGAGCTGGAAAACCAATTGAATTAAAAACATTTGAAGGTTTTATAAATTGTTGCAAACAACATAGTGTAAAGGTTTAAAGGCTTCTTTGCGAATTTTACCTGCACAATTTTCTATTAGAGAATGAGGTGGAAAATAACCCTAACCCTTTTGTGGAAGATGTTCAATTCCAGGCCTTTATCTCATTTGAAATTAACCAAATTAAATGGTTTAAATATCATAACGCATTCCAACGACAAGAGCATGGATTGGATCTCTGGGTAAGAAGTGAACCCAAGCACCCTTTGCAAAAGCTTTCCAACCATAAGAGTTTGATGACAAGGGAAGGGGTGATTAAAATTTTGGGGCCTATTCATAAGGAGATTATACAAAGCAGAGTAGCATATTTTCACTCCATTAAAGCTCTCTGGCTGCATCCAAGCTCAGGTGGACGGTCTCCACTAGTAGTGTGTAGGATAGGGAGCCATTTAATTACATGAATTTCAAAGCAGTTGCAGCCTATTTTGTCACCTCTAACAACTTTATTTTGAGAGAAGGACCTTATTGGTTAGGGTGTCGGTTTCGTAACCCCATCATTTGGTATCCTCCTAAAGGTTATTGGGCTATCTACGAATTGCCTAAAGGAAAGGAAGGGCCTGCCTTTGCGCTCTTAGCTCAACATCATGGTTTTAGACCAATTTTTGACGCTCCTTATCTAGCCTACTCTTTAACTACATTGCATCAGAATTACTTACTTTTCATGAGGACATGGAATAGGGCAAGTAGGGGAGTATGTTGAGTCATGAAATGGGTATGTATTTACCATTAATTTCACTACCTTTCTCCTTGTTTCTTATCTTTTTCATATCTTAATACATTAGTATATTGATTGATTATGATAAGAAATGGATGAACTGCTCGCAGCTAAGATTTAGCCATAGTAACTAACTTTTACCCCTGTTTATGTAGAAAAACAAGAAAAGGAACAATTGTTGTTCCCTAATGATGGAACAACATAAACCAACAAATAGAGGGCAGAATGCTTTGTTTGCGGACAAGATTGAGGGTGAATCAAGAGGATCAACGCAAAAATGGAAGGGCGTCTGAAGTTAGCAATTAGTTGTGAATCCCTCAGGATCAGGAGATCCTGAGGGATCACATTTATCTTTTACCCTTTCTAATTATAAAAGAAGATGATTGTAGGAAGAAAGAGGAGGAATCCTTGTTATTTCAAATTGTAATTTTAATTTACAGATTCGTGCTATCGAGGGAAGATGATCATATTGTAATGTTACTCAAGTTCAATGATTAATATATAATTGGAGGTTGTTGTTCATTCGCCTTATCTCAAGTAGCTCAGCAGCATTCGCTAGTGGCTAGGGCTCGACCTCTGGTGGATTAAACTGCTTCTTTGTATTATATCTTTATGATTTCAGCAAGTTTCATTAATTTGTTAATTTTCCCATCTTATGCGCCTTTCACCGTTTTCATGAATTGAAGGAACATCTTTGCTTTATGCGATTTACAGCACTATCATTTGATTCAGTTTACATTCATTGCAGATTAAGTTACTTAAATAGTTATTTAGATTGATTTAGTCAACTGTAAAGAGTTTGGTTATTGCTATTGAAATCTCAGATTGATATCATTTCCATCTAGATTGCTTCATAGAGATTGAGTAGGTTTTAGATTGAATCAGATAAGAAGAGATGGGTTATTGCTAATGTGCTCTCGGCTGATGTTATTGTTAATTGAATTGCTTGTGTGAGATTTGATTATGATTTTAGCAGAGGTTTGAGTCTTGAATCTTAGATGTCGTATTTCCTTTAATGATCGAAATTTGAGTTTATTAGATGCATTTGTTTACTCTTGTATCAAAGGTCTATCCTTCCTTTCTAGAAACATTACCCTTTGAATTCATATCATGCACATATTGTGTACACTCTTGAAATAAAAGGACTTGCCCAGGTTGATGATTAATGTGGGGTAATTAGGAGTTTTAGAAGACACGTGTTATCAACCAATAACTACTCTTTAGCTGAGGACATAGTTGGCATGGCAATAATGTACAATTTTTGGGAAAATGTGGACTCTAGGGAACTGGTACTTAGGCAAATTGGAATCCTATAGCCCAATTTCATCAGCCTAGTTCAAGTATCTATCCCTACTTTGGCAGTGCACTTTGAGTGGGATCCATGGACAAAGGTGTCCTTTATCTGGAAATCCCTATCAGCCAGGGGGAGGTTCAGATCTAAGTGGGGTGTAGAGATGGGTCTCACATCCATGGCAATTGGGGCAGCCATTCTTAGTTCTTGTGGATTTAAGAATGGGGGAGGTAATTTGCAGTGTTTTTCAGAGAAATGGTGGTTTAGCACAGAGTCGGCTTAAATCCTTGAGCTTCTTTGATTAATTTTTATCCTAACTAAGAAAACTCAGTAACTGGTTTCTTTGAATGTGATAGGGTAGTGGGTGAATTGTGGCTTAAATACCTGGAAATGGGACGAAGTGGTGACTGCAAATGGTCGAAAGGGCTCTGTGTAGGCTGGAAAGCTAACTGGGTGCTCTGCAGTGTCTCTGGAGTGAAATTAGAAGGGATTTGACGACTTCAAATGTTTGTAGACGACATGCATGTGCACAGAGGTTTATCGTTGAAATTTCGATAAAAATAAATGATTTGGGGCTTTTTGGCTTTTATGTGTGAAAAGTCAATTTTGGCAGGTACGAGGTGAACAATGGACATTTTGTTGTGTAGTGGGCGGGTGGTAAATGGTTTCCATCGCACCACTTTTGGGCGTTTGGCAGTATTGGGGAGAGGTCGCCCGATTCCACTCATTGGTGGACACGTAGCATCGGGGGCTGGTGGCAAAACCACTTTTTCGGGTGGGTATATTTTGGTAGATGGGTTGGATCGATATGGATAAGGGCCATCGGATGTGGAGGGAAGCGATCGCATGGTGATTGGGCGAGGAAACTACACGAAGGGTAGTGGGGGGCCCGGTGGGCACTTAAGTGTAGTGCTATCGGGGCTAATAATGGGTTAAGGTGGGATTAGTGACTAGGGGTGGGATTTTAATATTTTTGAGGGATAAGGGGTAACACTATAGTTTATAACTAAACTAATGGGTGGGATTATTTTATATATGGGAGCTATATGTATATACGGGGAAATGGGATTTTCATTGGGAATTAATATAATAAAATTAATAATGAATATGAATGAGTAGAAAAGGGACGACACACTAAGCAAATTCTTTTTCGCGATTTAAATTCTTCTCACTTATTAACATTAATACTTAGGGTAATGTGTTTTTGTGGGTTTTTTGGGAAAAAAGGGGTTTTCCATGGGGGCGATTACTTTCCCTAGGCAAATAGTGTTTTAACCTTAGGAAAGGGGTTTTATTGGGGAAATGAAGGGGAATGGAGGGAGATTAATTTTTATGAGGGGAATTTAGTACTTGATAGCCATAAATCATTGAGCCGAGGGTCCGCTCCCTTGAAAAGTTATAGAAATGCTCTGAGTCCCTTTGACTTAAAGGTTTTAAGTACTTTGAGCTTATTTATGGGAAATTAGTAAAGTAAAGGGGTGAAATGAATGGGGGAAGTTAATTAATTGACTTTGTAAACCTTATGCATGCTTAATTTCCCATTCACATTTCAAACAAATGTTGAAAGATGATAAATGTGCTTTTGTTTAATCAATCGTCATGCTTCTGCAACCTTTCTTCTACTTACCCATCTACTCATCCTACCATTTTTACTTCTCTTTACTAGGGTGCATTTGAGCTAGGAAACCATTATCAAACATTTTTCTTTATCTTTACAATAGTAAACAAACTAAATCTAACCTTTTTCCATCCAAGGGCTCAGATTAAACTGATGATCTCCTTTTATTTTACTCTACGTAATCTAATGATCTGCTAAGATTAAACAATTTGTTCAGATTTTATTCTCTAACTATCAACATGAAATTTGAAGCATGGTATAATCAAGATTAAATAGTTTGATTACCATGGATTGTGGCATGAATAACAAGCTGCACATGATCATTATTATGCATAAAAGTAAATAGTAGTGGCTTTTTTACTTGCACACTTTCATGGTCTTTCATTTTTGGGGTTCATATTTTCACTTTTTTGGGACGTTTCTTTCCCTTTTGTCCTTTGATTATTCTTTTAGGACATACCCTCTTTACATTTTTTAATTTTTCAATATGGAAAACATTTGTAGAAAGCAATGGTATGTACATATTACAAGTTTTAATCTCAGTAATTCAAAAATTATGACTCCTATTGGTATAGTAACCTGACAAAGGAGAAGGGTCAGTGCCTAGGAAATCTTAGTGTGTCTTAAGGATTTATTCATTTTTCTCAAGAATTAGATACAAACTTATGAAATCTGGTCTAGTCACCCTACTCAGAGGCAGATTCAATACACACTTAAACAATATGTCATTCCGAAGACTTAATGATCAATTACGAAAGTCGACCCACAAAGAGTGCGATTTCATTGGTCATTGTAGTATAAGTGAAAGAGGAAAGACAAGGAGAGAAACCCAATGTAGAGGGTTGGATAGACACAAAATCATATGCACCAAATTACAGTAGAATCATGAACAAGATAAAGGAAATGAGGTTCAAACATTAAGGGAATTTTGAGGTCTAAAATGGGCCTCCTAATAAAAATGTACAACCAAAATAAACTTTATAAGAACCAATAGGATTCAAGATTATGATGTCAATGATGGGGGATGATTCACCAATTTTGCAGTAAAAAATAAAAATAATAAAAAATAATAAACTAATAAAGCTACCTTTCCAATTCATATTTTCAACTTATCTCCCTAAGGTTTTACTTAAATTTCAAGCGGGATTACTTGATGGATGAAAAATTTAACTCCTCATCCAAGGAGTACCCATGTTGCATACTTTCAATGGTCTCCTGCTACACGAAAAATAAGAAATACATGAAAATACGTGATTGCAATCACGTTTTTCATGTATTTATAATTTTTGTGTATTGGGGTCCATCAAAAGTATGGAACATGGGTACTCCATGGATGACAAATCAAATTCTATATCCAACAAGTGTTTTCGCTCGAAATTTGAGTAAACACATAGGGAGATGAAAATATTAGTTGAAAATATAATTTTTTTTATTTTTTCCCTCTAAAATTTGATGATGTAATCTAATCTTATTTAATTATTTCCACTATTATTTTATAATTTCCTTAGAAGGCACATTTTAGATCTCAAAATTCCCCTAATGAACCATGGAGCGTGTTTTAAGGCCTTCAATCCTACAAATTACAAGTACCATTTTCCATAACATAACATAGGTAAATCTGTTGGTTAATATTAATCCAACAACTACAATTACAAAATTTGAGAGGAAAGAAACACATATGAAATAATAAACAGAGAAAGCATTACATATTACACATCTGAGTGCTTGGAATCACCAAAAACTTCTTCATTAATCTTCAAGAACAATATACAACTAATAGGCTCCAAAACTTCAAAAACTTGCAGAAAAACTACAACCTCTGGGATAGAAAATTGAACCCTTTCTAATGAGAATTTCATGCCTTGTATAGGGAGAGACAAGACAAGAACATATACAAAAATATTTGGAATGCTACAACTATTTGAGCATGTGGCTAGCATAGTTGTCCTAATCATTACATAACAAACTTGATTCTTTTCTTAAAAATAAAATATTTACAAAATTGCAGAAATCAAATGAGTCTGTCATTATTTCCATAACAAAATATCTCCATTTCTAACTTTGTTGATCTTCTGAAGCAACCCAAGCTCTATTTTTCAGATTTGGAGTGGGTTGATGAACTGGCCACACTCCTACCATTATATTCCTTCCATGATTTCTTATCATTTTCTCCTCTAACTGCTTAAATCGACCCTTTTTGGAGTTGGATATACTTGTGGGTGCTTCCTTCCACCCATAATAATCAAAATACATGTAAAAATTACAAAAGAGAGGCCTTAGTAAAGTGGAGGAATTACACAGGAAATGGTTGCAAAATAGTCTGTCATTTAAGAGATCATGAGAATGAAACGTTTCTTGCTTCACTGTCTCTTAACGTGCCCTAGTCCCTTAATCCCCTGGTATTTTTGAAATACAATTATAAATAGCTACAAGATTCTAGGATTATAGGATTTCAAGATTTTTCCACTACTATTCCCTGCCTCCCCACAATCCTAACAATCTATTGAAATTCAATTTAATATACGTTATGGGGTTATGGGGTTTCTGGGTTTCCTACCTCCTCGATCAAATCTCTGTCATGATATTCTATTAACAACCGATCCACGGTAATGTAAAAACCTTTTGTCTACCGACAAATCCCTGGTGCTGAAATCCTTTTGAAAAACACTCATGGGATCTGCCTATTGGGAAACTAATTTGTCATTATTATTATCACCTTTTAACATCTATTTCATCCATTTCTACAATTCTTTATCACATCATTTATCATAAGTTATCATAAAAATCCATTTTATAATTATTTATGATCTTATGGATAAATACTATATTTTCTCCTTTATTTTTAATATATTGAAGATTATTATGCATTATTTTTCCAATGATGGTTTATTAATGAATTTGTTATAACATTAGTCAGGATTTTAGCCTCCAAGATCTTATCTAGATTGCAAATTTGATTTCCATCTTATAACCAAATATTCTAACTCAAAAATTCATTGGGAGAAGAAGTGATACTTTTGCGTTGGACTTTTTGGGAAAAAGAAGATGAATCTAGAAAATCTGAGACATTGGTTGTGTGGAACGGACCAAATCAGTTTTGTAAAGAGCAGTTTTCCAAAATTCGTCTTGGATTGAGAGAAACACAAGGTTCTCTGAAGGTGGTTTTCTTAGATTTACTGTAGTGGTCATTTTCCAAATTCTCCCAATTGCAATACCAGATTCGACTTGTTCCAACTGAATTATGATGGGAATATCTTTCAGGTCTGATCTTGTTTATTGATATTATGTAATCAATCCAAAATTGTAATGGAAATCATTTTGTAATAAACTTTGTTGTAACTCCCCTTTTCTCTCTGTGTATTTAAATAAAACAGAGATCAAAGAGAGGAGGTTGGGGAGGGGGGGGGGGTAGTTTAGGAGATAGGATATGGACAATTACTAAATAGGATGTAGGAGATGAGATAAGTGATGAGAGTTGGGAGATGAACAATTGCTGAATTGGAGGCAAGGCTAATAACTTCAATCTTATGTAATTATTTCTCTCATATGTTTTAATCAAGGAAGCTATCCATTGAGTTCTACATATGTTATTTGTAATATGATCTGAGTTATTTCTCAAGGTGGAACTGAGTCTTGGGTAGTTGGGACCACTACCTTGGACGAGGTGTTGCCTTGAGCATATAAAGTAGTTTAATTATGTGCTTGTTTCTTTGAATCTCAAGCATTGTTCTTTAAAGTAAATTAACTTTTATTCAAAGTAATTTGTTGGCTGCTGCATTTTCCAGATTTGTTGTTTCCTAAAATTTCTAGATTTCATTTAATTTACTGCTCTAGATTAGCATTTGAATTATGTTGGGTGCAATAGATTAAATTTCCAATTCAGAAATGTGTGGTTTAACTTAGCAATGATTCAAGTTGTGCGATTAGCATAATTGTTTTTCCTGTCATTTACATTCTTCTTTTTAATTTTAGTTTTATTATTCAAGTCTTACATTTTATTTCTTGTTGAATGAGCTTGATAGTATAGAACACAATCATATAGAACCAGTGTTAGCTGTTGGTATTTTTTATGCATATATTTTTCTGATTTCCATGAAATAAAAAGACGCTCCTCAGGTTGATTATTAATTTCTAGGTGATTAGTTGTGTTTTTATTAAGCAATTAATTTGCCCAACATTTCCCTTCCGGGGTTTCCAATTTTTTGTTATGGGTTTTCGTCAATAACCAACCCTTTCTTTGATAATTGATGGATCCTTGATCCCTTGTTCCCCATATATTTTTGAAATTTATTTTCTAATGAGTTACAAGATTCCAGGGTTCCGAGATTTTGACTTTTATAGGCCCAACTTTGTTTGTCTCTATCTTTTTATCTGCGAAGCCATTTATATACTTCTTTATACTCTTGGAAATCTCTTCCATATAAATTTTCAATTGAGTGGATGTGATGTGGTATTTGTGTTCATTTTACTTAGGGATATATATTTCTTTACTTTTAAAATTGCATTTCATTATTTACATATTTAAATTCACCCCATAACATCATATCATTATTCATATTTACATGATTATTCAGCAAGAAAAGCACCTATTTAGAAATTAACAACATCATCATCAATGTGGTGGAACATAAAGGAACAATATAATAAAATAATTCACACATAGAGACACCAGGATTGGTCGGAGACTAGGGAAAAACCCAATATGAGGAAAACCCTTTCAAATTATTCTTCTTATTATATTGTCATTGAATTATTCAACAAAAGAGAGTACAATGATCCATATCTTCATCCATACAACTATCCAACAAAATCAACTAAACAATATCCATAAGATGAACCCAATCATGCTAATAATCCAAAAAACTTGATTCAATAACTTGTACTCAACTATCTTGTCTGTAGTCAACTGCCAAATTCCATGGGCAATGGGAAAAAACTTTGGTCAAGTGAAAAATTCAACCTTTAGGTTCCAATCCTAGGGAATATGTGTCATGCATGTGGTTGAAAGGATTTGGTCGAAATTTCTCCATGACATGCCTGCACCTACAGTCGAAATTTCTCCATGAAATGCATGTGCCTGTAGTTGAAAATTATTCATGACATGCCTATGGTTGAGACTAAAAACCATAAGAACAAAGATGCGAGCTTTGGACCCTGTAATATTATACCTTCTCCAACCAATCTCTATGAACTTACCTCAGATCCATGTGAGCCAAACCAAAGAAGGGAATAGAAGAATGTCTCATGATCATGTCCAAATGAGGTTGAGGTCACTTGTATTTATATCCTCCCAAGGGTGTGAAATTTGTTTTAAGGTCGACCTAATAAAATATGCACATGTGGGCTTTAATTCAAAAATACACTTTCCCTTGTCCAAATTGAGCACTTCAATAGTCTAAATTGGTTCTCTTAAAAAGAGGAATCTCATCCCATGGTTGGAATTTGTCACTGATCTTCCAAATTAGTGATCCTTCTCAACTAGGGATAATTTTCAACTACATCATGTAATCATCGCAAGAACCTTGTAATCAAATCATATGCAATCTCAAGTATCTCGTCATTAAATGTCATCACTGCTCATCTCTTGCTTATTGCTGCTTATCTCTTGATTTCCCTTGTTATTATGCTGAACATTCTATAATTTTAAAAAATAATAATTTTGATATAGAAGGGGATCCTAAGCTACCACATTTTGTCCATCAGGTATCCACTACTACCACCCGGAATCACTACCAGTGGGGAGCCTAATGCTACTACCTGGAAAACATCAATGTGGATCCAATTCTATGACCCGCATCATCATCAGAGAGCCTAGATTAATCTAGAACAACATTAGGGAGCATGTATCAACCTGAAACTCATGGGGGAGAAAAAAATCTCCAACCCCATTTCGAACAATAGGTGATATAGCATAACATATCTCAACCCATCCTATTTCCCACTGATCTTCTCAACAATGACACTCGATAGTCATGTGGTAGACATTTGTATCATAATACAAGCTTTGGTGAGATACCCAACTTACCAAAGGTAAAGATCGCACACCCCCAAGCCTCCTCAACCCATTGGCCAGATGGGGAGGGATAATCCCAACAACTCCAGCTTGTGGGTATGATGCCAATTGGGGTATACTCTACAAATACCAAGATAGGGGGAGATAGTTGACTTTTCAAAATATACAAGGATCACACACACCTTATGGGTGAGAGATAGGGGAGAAATGTCTATGACCATATTATCTAGAGATCCCTCCACCCCATGAGCCCTCAATCTCAATTCCTCACCCTAGGAACTCAGACAGGGGGGAGTTGTCTTAGTGTTCTCAATCAGTGTTTCTCTCTATAGATCAAAAAATGATCATTGTGCTCATATTAGGTACTTGCTTAATCATCATGTCACAATCAAATAAAATATCATGTCAAAACTATATATATCATAAAAGGATACTTTATTCATCCTCCCTCTCATGGAGAAAACAACCACAAGCCTAAGCTTGTCTCGTATGACAACATTGTCTCAATATATGAAGGGATCTTAGTCCTAGATTTATATAGGATTATCTTCCAATCATATCTTGCTCAATATTATCACAATGTATCCCTGTCATATTCATAACCTACTCAAATAGATCTCTAAAGAGCTTCCTCAACCCGTCTCATAGTTATCCATGCTAGCATCATCATACTCAACCTTGGCCGTGATTAAATATACAAAATTCTCATCTAAAAATATTATGGCATATCTCATGCGAAGGCAACACCCAGATGTTCTCATGTCATCAATAATGATCCCAATCATCATTAGTAAATTCATGAAGTCATATATCATAGGAAGAATATCTCAAACCTAAAGTTGATCATCTCATGCAAATATCACGAAGTGTGTTTAGTGTGAATGAAGAGGCTCAATCATGAATTGACTCATATTCAAAACATATAAATATACAGACGAGTGTTCACATGGGACATCAATACTTCAATCAACTATCAGTTGCCAAGGCATGTTCAACAATATCTCTTCATAAATTCGTTAAATTCAATCAAAGTGTCCAAGGATTTGCATTTTCACTTTCTTTAATAGCTTCAGAATATATATTTTATTTTCCAACCTTTAGAAAGTAATTCATTGTGCCGTGATTCATCATTTTAAGCTTTAGAGGCCAAATCCATCTTACTTTAATCACCAGAGGCTTATTACCTATCAAGAATAGACTATCAATATATAAAACCAAAATCAAACTCATACCTTGGACCTCTTTCGAAGTATAGGTTTAGATTTGCACATCTTCCTGGATTCACAAGGTAACTTTCAAAGCTGACAAACTAGGCTTGGGGAGCTTGCTTTATACAATGCTTTTTGAAAATATAACACTTGACCAAACCAATATGCTTAGCCTTACACAAATCGATATTGTGCAATCAAATCAACCAAGTCACCTTATAGATACCAAGTTAAAGATAATATCAAAGTCATAAAAGTTTCTGCCAATATCACTGTGACACATTCTTTAGACCAGGTATTAGGTAGAGCTCATATCCAAATATCAAGTCAAGGCTTCATCTATGGTTATGTCAAAAAATTAAAGCAATATCAAATTCCATAAGGTCTTTCACATAATCATAATATTAATTATCTCTAGATGCAAATGCATATACCAAGGATAAGTCACAACTGTTTATACTTCAATAAATGTGCCAAAGCCAATGAAGCCAATACAAAATTAATTCCAACATCAATCATTCCAATGAAAGTCATTGTGCCCACTTAACATTCTCATCAAGGCAATCCATTAGTTATCAAATTATAAGCCCTAATTTGTTATCACAATGAGTTCAACTAGTCCATAGCCCAAAAACATATGAAGCATCATGCCAATGTTCTAAAGCATATTTATGGAACTACCAAGTATCATGTCATTTCTCATCTATACTAATCAACTAGATCTTGTCAAAGCTTTGCAACTATTATCAAATACTGTCATACACTAGCTTCAATGATGAAATAAAAATAACATACTAATATGCATATTCCAGTCACCTGCAAACACAAGTTTAGTCAATACATACACATTCTCCTATAGTAAGTCAAACATTCAAACTTTCTTGACAATGAAACATTTTTATGTCTACTCCATATATGAAGTACTATCATTATGCTGGTGCATTCCTAATTTTATGCACAAGGCATTAGTTTTGTGACCTACAGGAATTACCACACCCATAAGCTTTCTTTCGTGCAGTTGAGAGGCTGCAACTACACCCTCAAGCTTTCTTCCATGTGGTTGAGGCTTAGAGTAAGGAAATCCCTCTCCTCTCTAACTAGAACTTTCTACAAAACAACAATATCAAATATTTTTTTATTTATCTCCAAAACACACTTAAATAATAAATAATCTCTTATACATCTAATGCAAATGACAATAGGAGAAGTGGTCTTATAAAGAGATTCTCCCTCTGAAATGGAAGCCACTTCAGTTATCATCATTTAAAACATCAACCTATCTATCAAAATATGTGTTACGCATTAGCAGAATTATTAGATCAAGTTAAATGTGGTTATAAAAAATATATCCATCATATTCATAACATGTCAGCATCAACTACTTCATTATAATATATGAACTTGACATCAAAATTTTATCAAGGGTTATATTCTTATGATTAGGGTAGTAGACATGTGATTCATCATACTTCAAAGATCATAAACACAATATCACTTACATAGCTTAGTCCATCAAGTTAGGTCATCCATATTTTACCATATGACAAAATCACTAAGTTTATCAAAACCTAACCAAGGTTAACAAGAAGATCCGATATATCAATCTTATTGTCATAATTTCATCATTAAGGTTACCATGCTTATCAAAAACATTATCAATAGTATAAATTTACCATCTATTGGAATCAAGGTGCTATCCTGCTTTATCGGATCAAGATATCCAAAATGGTTGATGTCAAACATCAAGTATACCAATATATCAAAAATCATTGTTTCTATGTAGCTTTACCATGACTTAATAGAATGTAAGATAGTTGTCCAATATCAAGTGCACCATCTCATCATAAGTATGATGAATCAAACTTACTTTCATATGCATGCATGAGCCATTTTCTAAGGTGATATTCATCATACCTTGGGGCTTACCTACCATCCAATGTTGCAGTTGAAACATAACATTGAAACAATGTATCATATATACCTTGTAGTATTTAGATACTTGTGCACCTTGATAATGTCAGTTGGAGAACTTTGTCATCTTTTTCATTAGGTGCCTCCTTTCCTTTTCTATTTTTCTTCAGTGATAGCTCTTCTCTTCTTGCACTAGCCATCTTTTCCTGCATCTCAGATGATCCTCAAGAAGGATCTACTTATCACATGTCATCAAGAGGTTAGAGGTATCTAGATACTCAAATATAAATGCAAGAAGTATAATTAATAATCAAATGAATAAACTCAAACATGGATGGAATCACAAATATTGAACCTAAATCTAAAAGGTACTTATCTTTTGACAAGAGGAGATCAACTCACTATTGAACCAGCCTGCAAGGGTCATAATTATCCATTAATCATATAACAATGTTGCCTTATACTAATCAACTTCATCAATAACCAAGGCCTAATTGAAACTATTTGATTAGTATATTGCAGGGAGGCCCCTAAGATATAGAAAATTGAAATGCAAAAAGAAAAGAGCAGAACACAGTAAACAAAACAACAAAGAATCTTTTTCTTTATTAAACCAGAGAATAATTGTAAAAGCTACATTGTGGTGGACAATTTTTCCTTTTACAAAATGTGACTTGTTACTTCCAGCCTTTTTTGGTTACAATTCCACAATTAAATTCCATGAGTGGGTAAATACCATGCGTGAATGAATACCATCGCTGGATGTCACTTACAATATCATGGGTAGATTTTATGAGTGGATAAATACCATGGGAGGATGAATACCAAGGGTGGATGCCACTTACAATACCATGGGAAAATATCATGGGTGAATTAATACCATGGGTGGATGTCACTTATAATACCACGGGTAAATTCTATGGGTGGATGAATAGAATGGATGGATGCCACTTAAAATACCATGGGTTGATGAATACTATGGGTGGATGAATACCATGGGTGGGTACCATTTTTCATTCAAATCATTCCTCCCACCTTAAGAAGCAACAATCCCCATTGCATGAATTTCCCTCCTGATAATATTTTGTTGAATATGAAGAGGCATTGAAGAGAAGGGTTTTGTGTGGTTAACCCATAATCACGATGAATGAAGATCCGAGGAAAGAGATACCCTGTAATGGTTGTGAGGAACTATGATACTAATAATGTGCGGCCTAGAAAATGGACTTGGATGAAATGTGGGTTTTTGGATGACCAATAACCATGAAAAATGAAGATACGAGGATAGAGATACCCTATAATTCTTGTGACCAACTCTGATACTTATAGTGTGTGACCTAGAAAATGGACTTTGATGACAAGGGTTTTGTTTTGTTGACCCATAACATTGGGTTTGTGGGTGACCCATAACCCTAAGTATTATCACTCTACTTGGTAAAAGCATGGTGCCTTCTCTGGTAGATTATCCTATCCAATGAGATGTTGTAAAGGCTTCTATCACATTATATACCTCTTGTTGCAACTTTGCTAATAATGTCTGCTATAGGTGATGAATTTCGAGAATAATACTGAGAGGTGGGGTGAATAAATATTTACAAATAAATGACTTTTTCATTTCCTAATTAGATTTATATACGCTGCTTCAGTGAAGGGAACTCTCGTGTGTATGCAATTGTTCTTAAGGAAACTAGCGTATATCCAGTGAACTTTTGATTCAGTTAATTCATCATATGTTGATCTTTAATCAGTGCATTTGTACTTTATTAAACATTAAACAATAAACTTGAGTGGTAATAACAGAATAAACCATCACACGTAAGCAACACACATGAACACCAAGATTTAAGTTGAAAACCCAATGGGGGAGAAAAACCACCTGTTGTTGTTGTCTCTATCTTCTTTTTAATATAAAGAATAAGATTCTTACAATCTTGTACTACTATAGACTCATACTAGTATGCAGGAACCCACCTACATAAGGCTACAACCTTTTGTTCTTCTCCATCTTCTACTAGAAGGGAGCTACAACTCCCTAGGTCTTGTACTGGCTGATATGTTTACCAATATGTAGGCGTTAGCCCACCATCTTCACTCATTTTCCAGCTACAACTGGAAGGGAGCTCCAACCCCCTGATCTAATCACCAGCCACTACTAGCAGGAATCTTCAACTTCCTCACTGAAGTCTTCAACCCTCAGTATCCTCCAAGGACCACGTGTCATAAATTTTTAGACTGGATACTCTTGGTACACAACAACACAATATGAAGGCCACGTTTCATCAAATGTTCACACTGGACCCATTAGTAACATTGAATCTCAAAATCAATACCACTATAATACATCCACAAGTACATCTACATCAACCAAGCATTGAAATCCAATCATCAATCTCTGAATCAACTAAATCAATCATTCACTGAAACCTCTAATAAATTGAATCAAACAATCATTGAACCTCTGACACAACTAAATCAACCATTCATTCAAACCTTCATCAAAATTCAACCAATCAACTAGAACAGACAGATCACTATAACCAGTACACAGATTTGAACCCAGAACACTTCATAAACAACCAGAACCAACTATAACCTCAAAAATCATGTGTTGGAATGTATGCACTACTTCAATGAAGCCAACCTTTGTGTATATGCTACTTTCTTTAGCAAAAGATGTGTATACCTCCAAATCACTTAATCATAAAAACCTTTGAATCAAAACTATACCAATCAGTAACAATCTAAAGATCTACTGTCAAATTACCGACATCTAAATAGATAGCAACAAGGATCACCCTTCTCACTTAATCAATCAATCAATCAAACTCAATCTCCTTATGCATTCAGTTCTACTTTCAGATCTAAGAAGACATCATTGACAGATAGTAGTAAAATAGAAACACTGATTAGATAGATCAATCATCTCTAAACACTAGGCTTTTATTTTTCATACGCTACTTGGAAGTGTCGAACTAGCGTGTATACGCACCTTCACCAAGGCGAACCAACTTACAAATCTGCAGATAAAAGCTTATAACTTCACAACTATTCCAGTCTTCAGATATACCCATACCATAACATTTAAAGCACAAAACATTTGTTATCACTGAGATCTAGCATATCCATTATCATATCTCATAATGATAAGTCATTATGATCCTAATCAATCTTTAGATCTCATCCATCATCAAACACTCAAGTGTATACGTAATCCAGATCTGTAGGTTTTAATCTCATACATAAATTACCTACATACGAATTCTAAAACACAGAAAAATAAACAATGCGAGAGCATAACACATAAAACACATATAAAAAGAGATTTTCCCAATAGATTCCAAAACCGGAACTACCAGCTTGATTTTTCATTATTTTCCTTTCAATGTTATAATACATATTTATACATGCCGAAGCATCCAATACCAT
>APFE030750494.1:0-16859 GCA_000404065.3 Pinus taeda | reverse complement strand
CCTCTGCCCCCGTCCATGGAGAAAATCTCGCGCAGAAACCCTTAACCTTGGTTTTCCGCTCTTCCACTCTTCTCTTGTCGATCTCAAGAGGTTCTCTATCATAATAAACCCATATATCAAAGATATGTTAAAATAATAAATAACACTAGAGTTACTTCTCTTAAAACTAGAATAAATAATACTAGATATATAAATATAAATCCATCCCTAATTCAAATTTATTAAATATTAAAACATCAAAATAAATTTTGAATAGTAAATTTCTTATTATAAAAATATTCTTAATTAAGATAAATATTTACTTCTTTATTAATTAATTTTTTGAACCACTTTTAATGTATATATACACCGGAAATTATTTTTTTTTAATTTTGTTTGAAACTATTTATAACGTAAACATATATCTATTTAAATAATGTAAACATATATCTAATTTTTTTTTTTTTTCATATAGGAAAAGCTAGTTACGTCTAAGGTGTTCTTTCTTGAAAAGAGGTCACCTTGGACTTTTGTCTACCTTCTTATTTTCCACCGTCGATTGGAAGAACAACTGTCATGGTTTTCCACGGCTGATTTGACTCCATTTTTAAGAAATACATGCGCAAACCGGACTATTATGTGATTGATGCCCTGCTGAGCCTTTCCCAGCACGGCATTGTCCCCGACTTCGTGAATCAAATATAGCTCAAAATACTTCTTCAGAGAATTCCGATTTTTCCTCACAGTCGAAGCCTTACGGATCTCCCTGTCCACAAACTCGATATCATTCTTGCACCTTTTCACGGCCTTTCCCTCAGACATAGAGACATTTGAGGTAATTCATGAAAATCCCTTGCAATCCACAACCAATTTCAATAATGAGGGGCGGCTCTGCGAAAATTAGTTTAGGAGTCCAGCGGTGGATCCTTAATAAATGCTACTCCCATCGGAAAACCACACCTTTGACTGTCAATTCCCAGCGTTTAAACACAATTTTGCAACAACTTGCCATGTTACTGTAGATACTTGATAATAATCGACATCCGGGCACGCTTCTATTATGCATTTCAATTTTCGGGTCGCACATTCTTCCGTTATCAAAAGAATTACAAATCCAGCTTCGATTGAAAAGTTATGACAATATTTTGCATGAAATATTTGCATGCTTCTATTATTCATTTCTGGTCGCATTTTCTTCCGTTATCAAAAGAATTACAAATCCAGCTTCTATTGAAAAGTTATGACAATAGTTTGCATGAAATATATGTGTGCTGTGAAGGTTATGACAATATTTTGCATGACATATTTGCGTGCTGTGAATCCATAATTATCTTTTGGCAAACACAAATACAGACAGAGGTCGTTGCTCTCCTTGTTAATGTCACAGTCACTATGGATATTGGTGGGATTTGCAAACCTTAGTTTGAGTACTCCCGCTGACTATGCATCATTATCTTGGCCGGGCCAGTAAACATTTATAAAAATAATTACAAAGCTATTGTTGACCAAAATCCTTTGGTAAAACGAGTTTTTGATGAAAATCCTCCAGTGATTTGGTTTTGGTAACTAGCTTGTATCGTTTTGGTAACTAATTACAAAGCTATTGTTGACCGAAATCCTTTGGTAAAACGAGTTTTTGATGAAAATCCTCCAGTGATTTGGTTTTGGTAACTAGCATGTATCGTTTTGGTAACTAGCTGGATTATATATTTTGTTTCTAATTGGTAAAAATCCAAGAGTTAAATATCCAAATCATTATTTCATATTGGTATCATAAGTAGGTCATATATTTGAGTATTTTAATATTAGCATTATTTTGGATTGGTATTGTAAATAGATCATCTATTTAAGTTTTTTTCTGGGGCGACATTTTAATTTTGATTCTTTTTTATTAAATATTTATTTAAAAAAATAAAATAAGAAAGTATCACTAAAATTATTTATAAAATTTTTTATATTATAAAATACTTTAAAAAAATAATAGGTTAAATTATCTAAGTTAAATATGGTTATGGATGAAAATTCTCAGTATAATCCAAATCATTATTTCCATATTGGTATCATAAGTAGGTCTATATTTGAGTAATTTAATATTAGCATTATTTTGGATTGGTATTGTAAAATGATTCATTCTATAATTTTTTTTTTTCTTGGGTGATATTAATTTATTTTTTTTTATTAAATATTATTTAAAAAAATAAAATAAAAAAGTATTCACTAAAATTATTTATTAAAATTTTTATATTATAAAATACTTTAAAAAAAATAACAGGTTAAATTATCTAAGTTAATATGGTTATGGATGAAAATTTTCAGTGGTTTTATTGTAATAATATGATACAACTAAACTAATTTTTTGTTTAGTTTTGGTGTATCTTGGTAACTCTGATAGTGGCAGCGATGAGGTTTGATCTTGGGTCTCTCCTAGATTAGGCCTGGCAGTTATCGATTCACCATATGGTTACAAAAAAAAAAAAATCATATATTTTTTATTTTGTTTGTGTTAATAAAAATCCAGAATTAAACATTGAAATCATTATTTTGTATTATGCTGAAGATAATTTAAAATTTAATATATTTAATATTATAATTTTTAAATTTATTTTTATAATTATAATTATTATATAGTAAATATATATATTATATATATATATAATATATATTATAATATATATATATAATATTATATATAATATTTATTCAATTTATCTAAATTTAGTTTTTTACTTTATTAAATAAATTTTATTTAATTTTTTATAATATAGATTTTATTATTCTTATTTTTTTATTATGTTTATAAATAATTATTTTTTATAAATTTGGATTTTTTTAATAATATTATGCATCTTTATAGTTAGTATTTTAGAAATGAATTGTATTTATTTTGGATTCTACATAAGATAAATAAGAATCTTTAAAATTTCATGTATACATCATCAAAACTAATAAATTTACATTTAGAAAACTTGGAAATGTTTATATGTATATTAAACTATATCTTTTTACATTTAAAGATATCTACATTTTTAAAATTTTATGTTTACATCATCAAATCCGGAATTTTCATCAAGCAAATTGTCTTTTCTTAGATAATTTGTAAAGTTCTATATAAATTTTAAATCTATATATATAATATATAATATATATATTATATATATAATTTTAAGAGAGTTTTGAAGTGTCCTTCAAACCATGAAGGTGTGTGAACTTTGCTTCAAAATGTTTTCATATTTTTCTGTATTAAAATTATTATTTTTTCCCTTTTGTGTGTAATCTCAGTAGTTTTGAGAACCTTTTAGGTTTTAGTCTATAATTATATGAGAAGTGCGTTTGATTCTCGAGTTTGTATTCTTCTATTCAATAAAAAGAGGGATACAAATCTAAGAGTATGGCATAACCAACAAAGAAAAACTACATTTTAGAAGCTCAATCTGTTTATCTTTTACAATATGTGGATGTGTCAAAATCTTAAATGTTTTCCTATGTCCAAATGTCAAATGTTGATTTCGAGCTATGAAGATAGAACATTAGTTTTGGCTTCAATGTGTAGAGACAATGCCTCATATGTTAGCATTTCTAGCTTTTTAGGGGCTAGAATTTCCTTGTTGTCATGACCTTAGAGTGTTGTAACTCTCATTGTGCCATTATGTATATCTTTTTCAAGTAATATATGTTGTATTTCGCTCACTCGAAAATAAAAGAAAAAAGGAATCCATTATAACATCTTATTTTGTAGGTGACAAAAAGACCTCATTTCTCATGGCTAATAAAAGTATGCATATAACACTATAAGAACTTGTGGCAAGTACATTAAATAGAGATATCTTTTGAGTTGTAAAATTATAAATAAAATTTATGAGTATTTGTGATATTAAAAGGTTTTTTGAAATTAAAATTTAGTTATGAACTTAGAATTTCCTGATGAGCATGCATTTAATAGTAGGTTCTATTATTGACAAGATGATTTTCTCAAATCTACTATTCCTTTGGTGTATTTTTGCATTTTTAAGGACAATTACTAGTAATAAATCCTACCGTGTGAAATCTCATACAAACTACGAAATCCATAATAAGATTTTTGATTTTTTATTTGAAAAACTTTAAAAATAGCAAACCAAATATGACTTTGGTTCCATTCAAATTTTTAGTTTATTTTTTCATTTATTTTTTAATATATCGTTGGGTCGTGATAATATAATTGTCGTTGAAATTATACATATTGGATTTTGGTAATATATTTTTTATATAAATATTACAAATTTATGTCGTTTAAATTATATTTAAGATATAAATTAATATAATTAAAAAAAAAATGTGATCATTTTAGAGAAAGCTAGTCACAGATCTTGGAATCTCGATGTAGAGTAAGGAACCCAAGATAAGGTTTTTTATTTTATTTGAAGGGACGTTAAAAAATAGCAAACCAAATATGACTTTGGGTCCCTTCAAATTTTTAGTCAGTCTATTTATTTATTTTTTAAATATTTTTGGGTTCTGTTAATATAATTTTCGTTGAAATTATATATATTAGATTTTTTTAATATATATTTTTATATGGAAATTACAAGTTTATGTTGTGAATTAATGGGAAGTTAATTGTTTTTTACTTAAAAAAATAAAAGTAATTTAACTTATCATTCAGTAGATATAACAAGAATAATATAAGAATGTATAGAAATATAACACAAAATGATAGTATAAAGATTTGATGGGATAATATAAATATGTTTAATTTTAGATAAATTTTATTGGAATAAAGAGAAAACTATAGAAGAAAAAAAAATTTGTTAATATTAAAAATATTATTAGAGAGAAATTCGAGGTGGAGTTAAAGGGAAAAAAAATAAAAAATTTATTTAAATCTAAAAAGTCAAAACTATTTTTTTATATGAAATAATATAAAGAACAAAATAAGCAGTGTTAAGATAAGAACAAATTCTCATGAGCTTCATAATAAAATTGAGCATTAATCAATTCACAAAATACAAGAATCTATGACCTTTGTAATACTAAGAGTTGAAAATAAAAAACATTTTTATTAACATTGTTCAACTGATACTCAAATTTAATCTAAAATTTTATAATATCTATGACCTTCTTAACCTTTTAATTCAATAAAAAACCAAAAACAATAATAACAAAATACAAAATAATTCCAAATAATTTCAAATAAATAATGACAAAGCACCCTAGAAAGACAAATCGATCTAGAAGGTTTATCGTAATTTTTGTTCAATAACATTGTGTTACTTACTTATTTGGTTGACTTCAAATATGTATTTAAAATTAATTTTTAAATAATATTATTTTAAATTAGTTCACTTTTTATATAATATGATATTTCTTAAAGCATATTATGATATTATACCACTTTTTATTGGTTACTCGATAAAATGTTAATTTTAAGGTGAGAGATACCAAAGTTCAATAATGTTTTCTTGAAATGATATGTAACAATAGCGGGTTTATACATAAACCCGAGGTGATTATAATATAAACCCGAGGTGATTATAATTTTCTTTTGACGTATGCTTTTTCGAGATAATATGAACAATAATGTTGTTGTAGTAGTATTGTTCGTTAATCCTATTTTTGCGAATAGTAAGTGCGCAGGAAAGAGGAGATGGCCCCTTCATGTAATAACTGACCAATTTTATTCCATGTTCTGGGACCGCTTCAGACATCCCCGGAGTCACCGTTTTATTTAATATCCTTCACAATTTTATATCATGCAATGCTTATGCATGGAGATGCCCTCGTTGCCTATTTCTAAGATTCGGTTCCGAAAGTAAAAAGAAAATTAAAATTAGTGGTGATCACTTTAATTAAAAAGTTACGGTATCTGCTATAAAATTTCGCTGATTTGCATGATAGTAGTACAATGAAACATTCTTGTTTTAGGGTCTATAGCGTTGGATAAAAATTATATTGCAGTGAATTAAATGATTTTGCTTGGATGAGAGTTGCTATCACAATCACAATACATTACGAAACTATTTATTAAAGCTCAATATGATTTGATTTTATGATTACTCCATAGAACATAGGGATATATTACAAAAACCATAGAAAGCGAAATACGGACACTACAAACACAGACGATCTTCTTTAAAAGTTTAAAGCAAAATACAAACACACACGAATTTTTTCAAAAGTTGAAAACAAAATACAGACGCAGACGAATTTCTTCAAAAGTTGAAAACGAAATACAGACATAGACTAATTTCTTCAAAAGTCTAGCGACGTCACTAATTTGTCAATCCGTCGATGTAGTCGACGCCAGTGGACTGCAACCACAAATTGCCTTGTATGAATTCTGCCACTGTAAATTTGCTCACCTCTTGAGAACTTTTGACTACCCGATAGCCAGGCCATTTCACATGGTTTCCAGTAGCAGATCCTTGCCCTGTATTCATATATTCTCGATAATACAAAGTTTTCAGAGCAAAAGCTCCATCCCATTTCAGCGAGCCCGCAAGCTGATGTTGAAATAATAATTTCAACTGCAGAATTATTTTTTGTGCGATGCGATGAGATCACAGATCGCAAATCGCATGCTTGCTTGGAGCCTTGTGCGATGCGATGAGATCACAGATCGCAAATCGCATGCTTGCTTGGAGCCTCCGTCTGTTCAGTTGATTTCTGCGATTGCGATGTTGCGATGCGATCCGATCGCATATCGCAGATCGCACCCAAAGGTTAATGCTTCATTTTCCTATTCCACAACGAATGCGATTTCACGATGCGATCAAATCGCAAATCACAAATCGTAAATCACAAAGTTAAATGGTTGAAGTACAAGGCTGCAAAATGAAATTGACGTGAAGTAAAAGCTTGATTTTTTACCGTCGTTTTTGTCAGTAAAACAGTAAATGAAATTTACTGTGGGTTGGTAAGTTTGGGTAAAGATTTTAATTTTGTTTCGGTGGGAGTATGGGCACAAGTAAAAGCAGGTAAAACCATTTAATTTTATTGTTTTTTTATTTTACGGCAGTATGGAAAGTAAAACCATATATATATTCCTGTGTTTGTTTTTGTTAAGTAAGAGTGCAAAAAGGAAAAACTCTCCGCAGCGAATGTAAGAAAAATAGGCACAGCAGTGCGAAGTAAGAAAGGAGCATGCAACAACATGAATGTAATAGTTTTTTGTAATTGAAGTTTGTTTTTATAGCAGCAATGTAAAAGAGATCTTTACACACAGTAGTGTAAAATCTCAGGAGGAGACAGAGTATTTTTCTTATTTAAATGTTATTGGTGAATCCCTCTAAGTGAAAGAGGATGAATTTTGTATCAGTATTTTATTGATAAATATGAAGTGTTTTTATGTGTGAGGAAAAACTCTGTCTACTCAAAAATTTTAAAGCTTCCCTGTGCCAAGATCCTGTGGAGAGAAAAACAGAGCATTATCTCTATGTTCAGTTAATTTGTTTTTGGAATTTTACCAGAAAAATTCCCAACGGTGGTATCAGAGCTTGTTCAGGCTCTTTGAAAGTGTCAAAGAAGCTGAAGGGAGGAGTTTTGTTGCAGCAATAAATCTTCTCCAGCAAAGTGAAGTCTCAGATAAAAAGATCCAGGTATTTCTCAGATTTTTGTTGTGTTGTTGCTGAAGAAACAATTAGTTGTTTTAAAAACACAGTCAAGTATTTTGAAGCACAATTAAGAATGGCAAGGTCAAAGAAGAAAGTCTCCAATCCTCCTAAGGATGTGTCTCCCTCTTCTACTAAAATAGAAGACAATCTATTTGAAAACATTCTATTTGAGACTCCAAGGTTCAATTAGAACTTTGATATATGGGTAATAAAAATGAGGACTTTCTTCAAGTCTGAAGGGATTGAAATTTGGGAATCAGTGATTGATGATAGCAAGATGGATAAAGAATCCAAGGAGTACAATGCAAAAGCAGCAAAGACAATCTTGGATGGTCTTCCTGATTCTGTAAAGAAGAATCTAGGAAAATATTAATCAGCAAAGGATTTATGGGACAAACTTCATGACCTTCACTCAAAGGGAGAACTGACCATGACTATCAATCAAGAAGGAAATTCTAAACCCATCATAGAAGCTGAAAATGAGAAGGTTGACCTCATCAAGCTTCAAGTGCAAGAAAGGGATGAAGAGCTCGCCAAGCTTAAAAAGGAACTTGATGAGAGCAAAAGGAGGCATCATGGAGAAGTCATATCCATCACAAATTAGTTGAATAAAGCAAAGAAGCAGGAAGATGCCTTGTCAAGTCAACTTGAACAAAGGCACAAGAGAGTGAACAAACTTGTAGAAGAGATTGCACAGTACAAGGTAGAGGTCTCCTCCCTTAAGTCTGAGCTACAAGAAGCCAGGAAACAGGCACAAGAAGCTAAAAATAAAATGGAGAGCAATCAAGCAAAGAATAAAGAAATCTTCAAAATGAAGTCAGAGATCATCTCCCTTAAAACAGTAGCATCTGAAGCTACACATAGCAAGGAAGAAACTGAGGAACAACTTGCAAAGAAGAATAATGAGTGTGAAAGATTGGAAGAAGAGATTGTCCTCCTCCGAAAAAAAGTTGAAGGGATGAAAAAAATCATGAAGAGCTCTCAAGCCTTGGATGACATGCTCAGTTATCACAGATCTCCATCTGATAAATCAGGACTCAGGTATGTAGGTGAACCCTCAAACAAGAATGAAAATGCTTTAAGCAAAAGAGATGTGAAGAAGCCAGAAAGAAATGGTGATGCTTCTAGTTCCAGCAAAGACAAAGAGAAAAATCAAGGCTACAATAGAAGAAATCCTACTCCAAGTAGAAAAACAACTCCAAGAAGAAATGTTGATGATGTCAAAGAGGCAAGAGGCAATGGTTGTCATCAAAGGATCTCAAAGCAGAAAGGCTTCAGAAGTACATCAAGGAAACCTCCATCTCCGAGGTACCAAAGTTCATTTTTTGGTTATTGTTATTGTTGTTCAAACTTTGGTCATATGGCAAAAGACTGTAGAGCATTTCATAGAGATAGATGTTACGGTCTTCAACAACCTCCAAGAAACAATTTTACAAGAAGAAATCATGAAATTTTATTGATGAACAATGTAGAATGTTTCAAGTGTCATAACATTGGGCATATGCCACGTGATTGTAACTTAACATGAGCTCTTACACAAGCTAGATCCATGCAAAAGAAGAAAGTTAGACAAGTATGGAGAAGGAAGGAAATACAATCTGAAAGTCCCTTGAGCTCCCCAGCCAATCTAAGTTTCTATTAAGAAGACTCTGCCAAAAGGAGACGATGCATACAGTTAAGGGGAGCCTGTAATTCTTGATCATTATTATTGAACTATATTAACAGTCATTATTTGATGAAGACCTTCTTAAAGGGGAGTGTTGGAATATTAATTCCAACTGTCGTGCATGGACAGTGACGACAACACAGTCAATTGGGAATCCGCCATCGTGCAACAGGAAAATAGCTCAGGAAAAACCAGCTACCTTATCAGGCAACAACAGACCTGCAGCAAATAAATGTGACGTGGAGTAAAAGTTTGGTTGACCAGCGTTTCAGAAAAACATTAAATGAAGTTCAATGGCATTTGTAAATGTGCAAAGGTGAAACAGCATTGAGCTTGTGGAAGAAAAAGCCTTGAAGGTATGTGTTTGTAATGGTTGTTAAATGAATTATATGCATTGTAATGCAAAACAAGGAGATCCGCACATCAGTGCGAAGGCAGAACAAAAGGCAAGAGATGAAAAGTGAAATGGTTCGCAACAGCGAATAAAAATCCAGGGGAATACAACAGTGTGACAGGAAGAAAGACTTGTGGCAGCAAATGAAAGTTTGGAATTCCTTTTTACAGGTGCTTATAGTTTTTTGAAATGAATGGGAATGAAAAAGTTTTTTTATGTAATGTGAAAACTCAGAATTTTAAATGTAATGAGAAATTTCACACATGAGTGAATGTGAAAGAAATTTTTACTTTACAGCAGTAAACCAAAGTAATAATTTCTCAGCTTACAACAGTAAATGCAAAAGTTTTTAACACAACAGTGTGTAGAAGATGCAAGGGTTGTTCATTCCATATGTATTGGCAATGAAACACATTGTATTGCGAAGAAGAAAGAAAAAGAACGGGGCGTGACAGAATATACACACAGTAGTGTGTAAGGTTTTGTTGAGATGTGAAAAACAAAACAACAAAAAAATAACGCAGCAGCATGATGATTTTTTGTTGTTCACTGGTGGGAAAGGAAAGGAATGCGTAGCAGCGCAAATCTCATAATTGCTGAAGATATGCAAGTAATGTGAAGCAACTGAAGAACGCAGCAGCTTGAGCAGAGTAAATGAAACCAGAAGACTTTTACAGCAGTAAAAGTAATTTTTTTTTTTTCACACAGCTGTGAAAAACGGTTATGTATATTTTGTTTTGTTGGGAGATTGAAATGCATTGAAATGCAGTACGAATGTAATCAGGTTGTATGTAAGAAAATTTTTATTTTACAGCAGTGAATGAGGATTTTACACAACAGTGTAAAATTATTTGTAAAAGAGGTAGAGTAATATTTTCGTTGTTTTGAACTGCATCTAAAGCAGTATCTAGTTGTAATCCCTTTGTGAGAGGAAGCGAAGTTTTGGTGAATCCCTCTGTCAAGAGGAAGATGCTTTTCAGCATAGACTGGTGAATCCCTCTGGTTTAGAGGAAGATGCTTTTCAGCATAATCTCTGGTGAATCCCTCTGTGTGAGGAATACTCTTTCGTTGTTTGTGGAACTGCATCTGAAGCAGTGCTGGTGAAATCCCTCTGTTAAGAGGAAGATGTTTTTCAGCATAGACAGTGGTGAATCCCTCTGTTAAGAGGAAGACTCTTTTGCAACAATAGCATGTCAAGGAGTTTTGATGAGAAGGATGTTGAGAAGCTTAGGCCAAGAGCAGGCAAAAGCAACAGTGATTTTTTGTGACAATAGCTCAACTATTGCATTATCAAAGAATTCAGCGTTTCATAAGAGAACGAAACACATTGACACAAGATTTCATTACAACAGGGCATTGGCAAGCAATGGAGAAATTTTCTTAGAACATTGCAGGACTCAGGAACAGGTTGCAGACATTTTGACAAAGCCATTGGATCATAAAAGCTTCGAATTTTTGAGGAATTGTCTGGGTATGACTGATAGCCCAGCAGTTGAAATTAAAGGGGAGTGTTGAAATAATAATTTCAACTGCAGAATTATTTTTCATGTGATGCAATGAGATTGCAGATCGCAAATCGCATGCTTGCTTGGAGCCTTCATCTGTTCACTTGATTTTTGCGATTGTGATGTTGCGATGTGATCCGATCGCATATCGCAGATTGCACCCAAAGGTTAATGCTTCATTTTCCTGTTCCACAACGAATGCAATTTCGCGATGCGATCAAATCACAAATCACAAAGTTAAATGGTTGAAGTACAAGGCTGCAAAATGAAATTGACGTGAAGTAAAAGCTTCATTTTTACCGTCGTTTTTGTCGGTAAAACAATAAATGAAATTTACTGTGGGTTGGTAAGTTTTGGTAAAGATTTTAATTTTGTTTCAGTGGGAGTATGGGCACAAGTAAAAGCTGGTAAAACAATTTAATTTTATTGTTTTTTTATTTTACGGAAGTATGGCAAGTAAAACCATATATATATTCCTGTGTTTGTTTTTTTTAAGTAAGAGTGCAAAAAGGAAAAACTCGCCGCAGCGAATGTAAGAAAAATAGGCACAGCAGTGCGAAGTAAGAAAGGAGCATGCAACAGCATGAATGTAATTTTTTTTTGTAATTGAAGTCTGTTTTTACAGCAGCAATGTAAAAGAGATCTTTACACATAGCAGTGTAAAATCTCAGGAGGAGACAGAGTATTTTTTTTGTGAAATGTTATTGGTGAATCCCTGTAAGTGAAAGAGGATGAATTTTATATCAGTCTTTTATTAATAAATACGAAGTGTTTTTATGTGTGAGGAAGAAAAACAGAGCATTATCTCTGTGTTCGGTTAATTTGTTTTTGGAATTTTACCAGAAATATTACCAACAGCTCGATAACACCATCTATGTATGACTGCATGTAAACCGTTCGAGAATACTCCTTCCACAGCCTCCCCAAATAAGTTGGGAATGAGCTTTTCACCAGAATGAGGTCAGCATCAGGAGCGATCTTACAGTTGTGGATGGAAGTTCCTGTGTTTTGGTTCGGATCAGTTCTGCCCTGTGCTGTGATGGCATTTTTCTGATTTGCACCGGGTTTCCTGGGGACCAGAGTGCAGTTCTGTAACACCACTGCGGCATTCCCAAATATGAAGTCTACAGTGCCCGAAATCTTACATTCATTGTAGAATTGACGAAGAGAATGTGCGTACAATGTGTCTTGGTACACTGCAATCTTGCAGCGATAGAAGACTGATTGGTCTAATCCTACTCGAAGAGCCACCGCCTAATTTTTGTATCGGCCTACTGTGTTGACGAACGCCATGTCTTATACCATAAACCCATTCCCTACGGCAGCTGCATTCGACCATGTTAAGAAGATTAGCTCTTGAAGGACACAAGTAGTTAAACATAGTTGCATCATTTTGTAAGAAGGGAAGGAGTGATGAATACTCTTGAATGTGAGGATTTAGGGATTTTGTGAGATTAAGATCCCTCAAACTGAATTTATGAAGAATTTAGAAGTGGGTTAGTGATTTACCGGATGTAGCGGAATTGGAAGTGATGGATCCGTCTATCACATTTATGTTCCCTGTAACGATCGGCCTCCATGCCTTCTCCAATCAACATGATATTAGTCTTCGTTTTACCCACCTCCACATTCTCCTTATACGTTCCCTTCTTCACCTTGATCAGGTATCTTTTAGCACTTCTCTTTGGGGCCGCAGCTATGGCTTATGAAATCGTTTTCAATTTTCTGGAGCCGTCATGAGCCACGATCATCTTGGTCAATGGAGACTAAGTTATGCACTTTTTTCAGGCAACAAAGGAAACACTAGGTGTCACAGAAGGATGGTCCATATCCTGACGATGAATATAAACAAGTGCATAGAAAATGGTAGGTAGAAGTGGTGAAATTGTTGATTAAATTGTCGATTGGATAGGAGTGGTGAAAAAAGATGGTGAAACATCCAAGTGGCTTAGACAAAAGAGGAGGTGAGAAAGCTAGGTGGGTTGGAAAAGAAGTGAGATAACTTGAAATGAGAATGATGCATGTTTTTTTTAAGAAATTTAGGTTAGTCTGTTTTATGAGATAATATTTTATATGAAAATTATATATCAAGAAGAGTGAAAACTATGCATGTTTTTTTGAAGAAACTTAGATTGGTCTATTTTATGAGATAATATTTTATATCAAAAAGAGTGAAACTTTCAATAAAATTATAAATTTACATTTTTTTTATTTATATTATTTATATATATATAATTTTTTGTATTTATAAAAGCTATTAAAAATTTATAAAAAATATATGATCAAAATTAAAACATGCTTAATCAACCAATTAATTTAATTATTATATTTTTTGAAAAATATAATAACAAAGTTATGTTTATCATATATATGCATTATCTAATTTATAAACATTTTGTTGCTTATCTTTATATCTATATTTTATTTTTTTGTTTTGATATTGAATTTTCTCTGTAGTTAGATAATCCAAAATTAAATGTGAACTAATCATTTTGATTTCAATTAATTATTTATGTGTCTACAAGCTATTAGAGTTGCTCATTACATTTATAGTTAATGACTATTTTGATTCAAAAATTTTGAATTATATCATTTTGTTCTTATAACATATTCTTCCTCGTGCTTACACACAGTACAATGAGATGAGAAATAGTTCACAATAACAATAATGTTTACACTGAGTACAATGAGATGAGAATTAGTTCACAATAACAATAATGCTTACACAGAGTACAATGAGATGAGAATTAGTTCACAATAACAATAATACTTACACCGAGTACAACGAGATGGGAATTAGTTCATAATAAAAATAATTATTATTGAAAAGTGTTTTCGGCGAAAATCACATCAAAACTTGATATAGATCACAGAAGGCTAAATTCAAAAATAATTATTATATTAATAGTTCAGTGTATTATTCAAATAATAATGTTTGTTAATATATTTTAATAACTTATTGTATTATTAAATAAAAAATAATATTTGTTAGTAATTTCTAAGTTTAATTAATTTATTTATTTTAATTATGTAAATCTAATGATAATCTGTAATTGAATTTTATTTTTTTAGTTTTTTATATATTTGGTTAAATGTGCGCTATATTCTTTGTATAATTGGAATATGTGTTATATTCTTTTTTAAAAGATTTATTTCATGTATTTTACATTAATAACTAATACTATACACTATACATATAATTAAGTAATATTTTAATGTCATAATGCTTATGCCTGGAATATAGGCTTGAAATTTCAATTTCTTTACAATATTACAAACTTATATATATCATGGGCCACATCATTAAACATTGCATAACAATGTGGATCTTCATAAGTTGATATGGAACTAAGGAGGCTACCTATATATATGATGGGCTACATCATTGAACATTGCATAACAATGTGGATCTTCATACATTGATATGAATTAAGAAGGCTTTAACTGGCCCACAAAAAAGGATTGATCTGGTTTTGATCCATCTTTTACTTTTTTTTGGCCAATTATTTTTGACCTGTGATAATGTAATTATGGTCAAGGAATCTAATTTGGCTTCATATATTGATATGGAATTAAGAAGGCTTTAACTAGCCCACTAAAAAGGACTGATTTGCTTTTGATTCATATTTTACTTTTTTTTGACATGTTATAATTTCATTATGGTCAAGGAATCTAATTTGGTATGGTACTAATATACTTAATATATATATATATATATATATATATATATATATAATTGATTAATGTGAATTATATAGTTGGAGGATTATGAAAATTGGAGTTCACTTAAAAATTCACAATTTAAAATCTCTAAATATTATGTGTACTATTATTTGTTTTCCTATTTGTAAAGAATTTGTGTATACAATTTATTTTTGTAAAAATTTAAAATGTAATTTTCATAATAAATTTCTATTAAAATATGTATTTAAATTCAAACATTTTCCATCAAATTTTACCTTTGAAGACAATTCATTTAAAAAAAATTTCCACATTTAATATCAAATAAAATCTAAAACATAATATTAAAAAAACTAATATAAATAATTATCTCCCCTAAATGTAATAAGTATATATATTATATATAATAAAAAATAAACAATAAAAACATATCACAACTAAAAGATCAAAATATAATAACATTAATAGTTTTTACCTCATTTTACACCAACAAAATATATAATACATAAAGGGAAACAATCAAATAATGCAATAACTAGATAAACAAATGATATAATAACATTGATACTTTCTATCCCATCTTAGAAAACAAATAATGTAATAATACTTTATATTTTTCTAATAATTTGTCTACTTGCTTTTACGTTTCTACTTTTAAAACCAACTATGTAGTCAATAACAAAAAAAAATACGCCCCTCAATTAATACTCATAAAAACATCTCACAATAAACAAATCACACTACTCCACCTTGTCATTGTTTTCACATCAATTTTTCAGAGACAATTTGAAGTGGAAAAATATACTTTTGATTCTGCCCTAAAAAGAGAGAGAACCATGTCCCAGACAATCACGACAAAGAGAAAGAACCTTGTGATCTTCTACCAAAAATCTCTGTCAGAGTATAGAATCTAGGGAGAGATGATGCTCACTACCAACCGAAAAAAATGTTTTCAGATTTATTTTGCATGTATAATTACTTCAAACAAAATCATTTAGCATGTGACATCTTTTTAAAAAACAAATTAAACAATACAATTTGCAATTTGCACATGTTTCTCATATTTAGTCACGAGCTATAAAATATAGCTTGAATATGCTTGAAAAATTATTCATTTAGCATGAGACAATGCTTTTAAAAAACACTCTCACCGATGGAGTTGAATGGTTAACTATATGAGGGATCATTCTTATAAGTATAAATCTTTTCATTTCAGAAAAAGCATTATGATGGCAAATTAAATAGTGGTACCTTATCCAACTTTTCAGAGGAAGAATTATGATGGCAAACTAAATACCGGTACCTTATTCATGTGTAAATGCTATTATAGTGGTATCATATCCTCTAGGTAGTGGTATTTTACTTTTGTGGAAGATATTATTGTCGTGGTACCTTATTCTCAAGTACAATTATTATATAAAATTAATAGTGTAGTGTTATTATATAAAATTGAGAAAATTTATAGTGGGCACTAAGAAATTATTAAAATAAAAATAATTTTTGGATTAAAATAAGAAAAAATTTGTTTAATTGGATAATGTTTCAAATCTAGGCATAGGCTATAAAATATATTTTAAGAAAATATTTATTTAACCAGGGGCAATGCTTTAAAAAACACTTTTTCAATAATGGAATCTGCAAATACTGGTCTTTTTATTCATTGGTCATAGTCATAAAATTTCTAAATTATGTTTAGATGGTTATCTAAGTGAGGGATTATTCTATAAACATAAACTTTTTTAAAGTTAGCATTATGATGGCAAAACTAAACAGTTGTCCATTATCCATGTGTAAATGTTATTATAATTGTCTTATTTTCTAGTAAGGTAGTTGTAGTTTATGAGTGTTCAAGATATTAGTATAGTGGTACCCTATTCTCAAGTGTGATTATTATATACAACTAATAATGTGGGTGGGTAGAAGGAAATGATTAACTATGATTATGATATAGAACTAATAATGTGAGTACTAAGAAACGATTAAGTGAATAAGGCCTCATATCATATTTTAAAATTTTTAGAATTAGTCAAATTAAGGTTTTAAAA
>APFE030750491.1:0-16907 GCA_000404065.3 Pinus taeda | reverse complement strand
TCCCTGGTAGACGACACAGATCCAACTTTGATGATAGACAATGTTTGGGCACCTTTTCGGTTGTAATCATCTATCTGGCGACTCTATTAGAGGAAGAACCTCTTGGCAACTCCACTTCATAGTTCTGGCTCAGTTTGTGAGGCAAACTCGGAGAAACCCTCAGAAACCACAAGCTGACCCAGTATCTAATATTGAAAAAATCATCAAATAAAGAAAAGTATTGCAGAAATGAGCATCAGGTTCACGTAAATCTAAACAATATTCTATATCTCTTGAAGAAAATCATGTAATAGAACGAATACATGTTGAGAGTATAGCTTCTAATACTAGCAGTGAAGAAAAAATATCAGAAATTCATAAAGCTCGTTATTCTTTAGGTTCTCCTTTTGTTGTAAGCCCAAAGGAAACCTCACCTCCTATCCATCATATTTCTTTAGTCCTATCAGTCACTCCTCAGCCCTCTGTCATTCAGACTTCCAGTACCCTTATAACCACCACAACTATGGTAGGTCCACAAGAACCTACCAAAATGGAAAGAATCATAGCTGCTAGGTATGGGCCTCTAGTACTGTACACTCCTTTAAATGCCATGCCTACTGGAGAATATCAGAAGTATAGGCCTAAGTTCACAGGGATTGAAGGTGTTACAGTTGAGGAACATCTTGAATCATTCTATAGCTATGCTGAGAACCTGGACATTAGTGAATAGGATGTCTGGATGAGATTCTTTATCCAAAGCCTAGATGGCGAGGCTAGAATATGGTTCAGAGAACTGACCCCAAGATCTATAATAGATATTGATGCTTTATATGATGCATTCCTAAAGCATTGCGGGGATCAAAAGGATCTACTCTACTACCACGCCGAGTTTGGCAACTTAAAGAGGGAAAATGGTGAGTTGCTGTCTAATTTTAATAAGAGGTTTAACCGCATGTATAGCAAGATACCAGCTGAAGTAAAACCCACCACTACCTCTACTAAACTCACCTATACCAGTGCCTTTGATTCTGACTTCTGTCTACTATTAAGGGAGACGCGATGTGCTACTTTGACTGATATGCAGGATGTATCCTTGGAAGTAGAATCAAACATCATGGCTGCAGAGAAGCTCAGGGGGAATGTTGATAGAAGGAGATAGAGGGGCAAGTCTTCATCATCTTCATATCCCAAGATAGATAAAATTACCAAGATGATAGAGTCATTAGCCTCTAAAATCTCCAAATTAAAGGTTGAGTAGCACCCTCGGAAAGGGAGAGTTCCTAACACCTTTGCTCCTATAAATCCAAATCCATATAGAAGAACTAATGAGTAGTTGCAGATTCTGCAAAGAAGCAAAGATGCCAAAGAAGGCCAAAGGGTGAAGATCCCTTTCCAGAAAATAGTCATGGAAGAAGAGCAGTTTGAAGAAGATGATGAGATCCATTGTATGGAAGACAAAGGCAGTGCCTCCTTTTTTACCTTAGCTGCCTATGAAAAGTCATTATTCAATGACCAGATCAGCCAAGAGTGGGACGGTGAAGTTGTTCTGCAAACTGAAGATCATCACAAATATAATCTGAGGTCGAAGATGAATAATGCCAAGGAAACTCCTATTCAAAGAGCTAATGTCCCTGCAGTACAGTAAGCTAATAAGCAGAAGTGACCAGCAGTTGATCCCATCATCCTCAAAGCTCTAGCCCACAAGGTAAGAGGCATTGACAAGTCTCCTTCTCCTTTCAGGTTTCAATCATAAATTCAGAAGCTAAGAATACCTATACCTTTGATTGAACTAGTGAAGAATGACTCCTTCAAAAGATCCATCCTCAAGGCCCTTGAGCCTAAAGCCATCCAAGCCTCCACTGACTATGTAAATCTACAAGATGACAAACGAGCTATTATTCTCAACCCAATGATTGAAAATTGTGAAGACAGCTCCCCATCATTCTATGTCTCACTGACTATTCATGCCAAAATCGTTCATAATTGCCTTCCGGACATAGGAGCCAGCCATAATCTAATGCCCAAGGCTATCGTGGATGAATTGGGTCTTGACATTACCAAGCCTTATCATGACCTGTTTTCTTTTGACTCTAGAAAAGTGAAATGTCTAGGATTAATCAAGGACCTAGCCATCACTTTGTCTCAGCTGCCCATGAAGAGCATGATGATGGATATTGTGGTAGCAGATGTACCCCCTAAGTTCGGCATGCTGCTTTGTAGATGTTGGATCAAGAGATTAGGTGGAACATTGCAAAATTATATGTCCTATGCTACTGTCCCAGTTTTTGGAGGTGAAAGTAGGAGATTATACAAATAGGCTCAATGGGCTTATATAATCAGTGATGAAAATAATCCCACTAATCATCCCATCTATGTTGTTGACACTGATTTTGGAGCTTCTATTCTTCATATTGAAGAATCCTAGTTGGCCTCCATGCAGCTTAAGAAACCAGTTTGCCAGATCACAGAGGAAGAAGGCCCACAAATTTGGGACATGTTATTTGATGGAGATTTCTCTAAGGAAGCTGCAGGGGTAGGTGTATTCCTTGTGTCCCCCACACACGAATGCATTCATTTATCTTTCAAATTGACTTTTCAAGTCACAAATAACATAGCAGAGTACGAAGCCTTGATATTGGGCTTAAACGCTACTAAATAAATGGGCATCAAAGGTTTGAAAGTGTTTGGAGACATAGACCTTATCATTCATCAAGTCAACAAAACTTTCCAAGCAAAGCATACAGAGATGAGTTATGGAAGCTTAAGGATTATTTTAATATTTTCAGCGTTTCTTACATCCCAAGAATGAAGAGCCAGCTCGCCGATTCTCTTGTTGTGTCTGCTAGCATGTTTATTCCTCCTTTGCCTCCTAAATTGACTTATGAAGTTCAGGTGAAATATAAACCATCTCTGCCTGACAATGTCAAAAACTGGAAAGTATTTGAAGATGATGATGAAATAAATAGGTTCTTACAAGTCATTGATGAATTTTCTGAAATGAACATTGACAAAGAAAATGAAACTAATGAAGAATGCGACCAATCCAAGCTAAAGGACAAGATTGGTCAGGACAACATTGTTCAGCTGCCTATTAACCATATACCCAAAGGATTGGTGCCCCTAGAGAAGTTGTTTGATCATAATGATGTACCTTACAAGCCTGCTAAACTAGAAATTGAGTCTATTGTTCATAAACATAATATAGGGACTCCAACCCATTCAAAATACATAAATCTGTCCACTCACTTGTTTGCTACCCAAAATTCCGAGTATTGTGCCCTGATGAAGCAATTTACAGATATTTTTTCTTGGGAATATAGTGATCTCAAGACCTATGACACAAACATCATTCAGCATAATATTCTGCTAGAGAAGAACACCATCCCTTTTAAGCAGAAATTAAGATCTATCAGCTCTCTCTTATTGCCTTTGATTGAGAAAGAAATCAAGAAGCTGTTGGATGCCAAGATCATAGTTCCCCTAAGGTATTCAAAGTGGATAGCTAACCTTGTGGTAGTAAGAAAGAAGAATGGAGAAATCAGGCTTTGTGTTGACTTCAGGAATCTGAACAAATGCTCTATAAAAGACAACTACCCCTGCCTAAGATGGAACACTTGCTGCTAAAAGTTTCAGGGGCTGCAGTCATGTCCTTCCTAGATGGATTTTCAGGTTACAATGAGATTGTTGTACATCCAGAAGATCAGGAAAAGACCGCCTTCACTACTCATTAGGGCACTTTTATGTACTCCAAGATGCCTTTTTGACTCATGAATGTTGGGGCTACTTTTCATAGGGCCATGGACATAACCTTTGTGAGAGAGAAGGACAAATTTGTCCTTATTTACCTTGATGACATAACAATCATTTCCGGCACTCACAAGGACCATTTGCAGCATTTGAAGAAGGTGTTTCTAAAGTGCAGATAGTTTGGAATTTCTATGAACCCAAATAAGTCATAGTTTGCTCTAGAAGAAGGCAAACTTCTGGGACATATTGTTTCTGCTGAAAGTGTGAAGATTGATCCAGCAAGAGTTCAAGCAATTCAAACATTGTCTATCCCAAGATCAAAAAGGGACATTAAATCTTTCCTGGGTAAGATTAACTTTGTAAGGAGGTTCATTCCAAAATTTGCAGAGCTTGTGAAGCACATCACTTCCATGTTGAAGAAAGGATCAGAAATAAAATGGATAGATGTTGCAAGAAGCTCTTTTGAAGCCATCAAACAAGCTATCATGAAAGCGCCCACTCTAATCAGCCTAGATTACACCACGGAGTTTTATATCTTCTCTTTTGCCTCTTATGATACACTTGCAGCAGTTCTAATGTAGAAAAATGGTGAAGGCATAGAACACCCTGTGGCCTTTTTCAGCAAAACTCTGAGGGATGTTGAACTAAGGTATGACCTTATTGAAAAAAAGCTTATGCTCTCATAAAATCTTTAAAGGCATTCAGAATTTATATCCTGCATTCCAAAGTGATTGCATATGTACCTTCGGCCTCAATAAAAGATGTTCTAACTCAGCCAGATATCGATGGAAAGAGAGCTAAATGGATTGAAAAATTCTTAGAGTTTAACATAAAGGTGAAGCCCACCAATCTTGTCAAAGGCCAGGGCTTGGCTAAACTTATGGTTGAGTAAAATTGCAGTTTGTTAGACATCAATTGCATGGGTTCAAATTCAGGTGATGAGCAGACAAAGGAAGTAGTAGAAGAGCAAAAGCAGAATGAATCTTTGGCTGAAAATCTAGCCACCTGTGAATGGTATTCCAACATAGTTCATTTTTTGCAGAAGCTAGAAGTCCCTCCAAGGCTTAGCTCAAGTCAAGCCTGGGCCATTAAGCTCAGATCAAATAAATTCTGCATTAATGAAAACCTGCTCTATTGGAAGGACCCATCAAGAATCCTCTTAAGATGTCTAGATAAAGGACAATCTGTGGAAGTCATGCACCAATTCCATTCTAACATCTGTGGAAGGCATCATTATTGGAAAACCACAGCCCACAAGATCCTGAGAGTTTGGTATTATTAGCCTACTCTGTTCTCTGATGTGTGTTCTTTTGTGAGGTCTTATGACAAATGTCAGAGGTTTGCAGGAAGACAACAACTAAAATCTCTGACTTTGAAGCCAATACACACCAATGGTCCCTTGTAGTAGTGGGGCTTGGACTTTATAGGTGAGATCAACCCACATTCCAGTGGCTAGCACAAATGGCTCTTACTAGCCACTGATTATTTCACCAAGTGGATTGATGCTATACCCACTAAGAATGCTAACCATCAAGTTGTCATAAAGTTCTTGAATGAGAACATTTTCACTAGATTTGGGTGCCCAACCAAACTAGTCACTGATAATGCAGTAGCTTTCAAGGAAAAAGAGCTGGTGGACATGACTGAATCCATGGGCATTCAATTGGTGCATTCTACCTTGTATTATCCCCAAGGAAATGGCCTTGCAAAATCATCTAACAAGAGTCTTGTAAGGATACTCAAAAAAATGTTGGAGAACAACAAAAAGAGCTAGGATTCCAAGTTGAAGTTTGCATTGTGGGCTAACAGAGTTACCAACAAGAAGTCCATAGGAAATTCTCCATTTAAGCTGGTTTATGGCGTTGATGCTATTTTTCCTATCCAACTGATTCTCCCTGTGGCCAAATTCTTTCAAGAAGAACAGTATGAAACAAATGACATGGTAAGGAGAATGAATAACCTGGTTGAATTACAGCAGATCAGAGAGCAGCTGGTTGATAAGTTAAAATTTCATCAGAAGAGGATCAAAGAAACCTTTGACAGGAAGGCAAAAGTGAACAATTTCCAAGTTGGTGACTAGGTTCTCAAATGGGATGCATTGCAGGAAAAGAAAGGTAACCATGGTAAGTTTGACTTCTTACGGACAAGTCCGTTTTTCATCGCTCAAAATTAGCATAATGATACCTTTATTCTGCACAGTCTGGAAGGAGAAGATTGTTTTTGGTGGCCGAGTCAATGGGCGGTTCTTGAAACTTTATTTCCTTTAAGGCTTTAAAGCCTTGATATTGTAAATATGTTTTCCAGTTTTTATTTTCTATGCAAAATAAACTCAATGCCCAATGGAACACTAGGAGATAGATTTGATTTTGGTTTTACAGGAAAGGCATTGGTCTGCAGTTCTTGAAACCTCACAGGGAGGCTTTCATCCCCAGAAGGAGCCAATGTTATCCTTGTTGGCTTGTGGCCCAAAATGGATCCAAATATGCTCTCTGAGTCTTCAAAAGCCAGTAAAATCATGCCAAAGATCAAAACCAGTACAGGAGAAGAACCCTTAGAGCAACAAAAAAGCACTATCGTGAGGCAAAAACACATAAAAACAATGAAAAAACCAGGTATCGGAGGCATAAACAGTGAAATGCATAGCAGCCGTCCAATCTGGCCGGTCAACAGTCCAAATCTGATCGGTGGGTCACAATCGACACAAGCGGACAGTGGCAATCGGCATAGACCATATGAAACTTGTGATGGCGATTGACGATTCAACGTGGACTGTCAATCAAGCGCACAGAACAACGGCCCACGTCACACGCAGGATCACTTATTGACTTGGGACATGAGCGATATGTGATTGCGACTAGTTGCATCGCGATATCGCATCGGAGTTTCATAGAGGCGCGATTAACCGGACCCGATGGTTATATACATGATATTGCATAAAATTTGAAGTCCGCTGAAAGGCAGTTTTCTATGTATTTTCTCATATTTCGTTTGATAAACGAAAAGCAAAGGGAAGCACCGATGCAATAAATTGGACCCGAAAGGGTTCCTTAAAGCTATTATATAGATTTTGAGATCCGCAGAAAGGCAATTTTTAATGCATTTTCGAAGTTTTTCGTTATTAAACGAAATACAAAGGGAACGTTGGAGCAACACCGATGCGATAAGACCCAGACCTGAAGGGGTTCAGGAATGAAAATATATAATATTTCTGGTTTGCCAAAGCCATTTTTTCATGATTTTCAATGTTTTAATGTATTTTTGAAACACAAAGGAAATCACGAAACAAACAGGGTTTCGAGCGGGCCGTCAGTGGTAAATGGTTTTGGCTGGGCTCCGCCTGATCCCATACAATGGATGCCACATGTCCAGGCTGAAGAGAGAGAAAACCACCCTCATTGGGCGGTTAACTCCCATATGAAAGAGCCGCCCGAAATGGATCACAACCGTTGGATCTAGAGCTCCTAGATCAACGGTGGAGATGTGATATTGCTACAAAGGCGGACCCAATAGAGGAATAGGCCATATTTGAGGACTTTTGAAGTCCGAAATAAATAGAGATGGGCGGGATTTTACAGTGTTGCAGTGTTTCCTGTGTAAAATAGAAAATAATCATTATAAACATTTAAAAGGATTACAAAGGCCCAAAGACCCATTCCACCACATAACAGAGGCTAGGAAACATTTAAAAGGATTACAAAGTCCCGAAGACCCATTTTATCACAGAATAGAGGTCGGGAAACAGTTGCTAGAGACAGATGGCCGGAAAGGGAAAATAAAGGCCATAGTATGATGTAGTCCGCAACAGAAGAAATCATGGAGCATCTCTGGCACGAGAGAGCTCCCTGACACTACAACAAACTACTACAATGCAGTTACTGCTGTTAGAAGAAGAAACCTCCGAGCCCATGCGTGTCTAGTCAGGGCATCAAGTTGTTGAAAAGACAGAGAGGATAGATTAAGACACTCTGAGCCTTTGAGAGCTCGGGAGCATTGAAAAAAAGCCTATAAATGGCTAAAAGTTAGATGTATGAATGGTTCAACTTTTGGGGACTGTGGAGACTCTGCTCCTCTAAGCGTCTCATCTTCATTCTGGCAATATAAGCTTCTTTTGTTGTTATATGTTCAGTTCCCATTTTCTCCTCTGTTCTAAGCTTGCACTTAAATAGTTTATTCATGTTTTCTTCTGTATCTAATGCCAAATAACTATCATCTTATCTCTGCGTTGATAAATTAGATTTGCAAGCTTCATTTACTTCCTGTAGCTAGCCATTCATATGTGTTTATGTATGCATCTACTGGTATAGTTAGTATTCTCCATTATCCATTGAATCTATAAACTATTGAACATTAGTGGTCTAAAGCCTTGTAAAGCTGAGGGTGTTCATCCATGTATTGAGCAAAAATAGAGTTGAAACAATCATCTAACTTGATCCAAACCATCATCCATTCCAATAGTTCAGAGAACAATATTGAAGATTATATGTTACGAGGCATTTCCGAGCTACAACCTAGGAGAGTTTCCTAGAGTGATAACTGTGCTATAAATAAGAAAACTGAAAAACTGAAAGAGATAGTTATGGGGGTCCAAGTGGGCAAGGTGGGTGGCCACCAACATCCACTTGGATGAGAGACAATCAACACATCAAAAAGAGACGCCATATTTGGTCAAAGGGCAGGGAAAAACCCCACTACGGGGGAAAACCCTTTAAAATTATTCTTCTATTAGATTGTCATAAAATGTTTAAGTAGATATTACAATGAGCCCAATACAATATCATCTAGCAAAATGACCAAATAACATTCATAAATATGTTTCCAACATCAATATACATCAAAGACAACTTTTCTTGTCTTCGGTTAATGGTAAAATTTCAACCCTACTTTCTAGCCGCATGGAGGAAGAGTTTTGAAAATGACTGGGAGATTTCAGTTGCTCCCTTGATCCTATAAGCTAATAACTGCAACCAAATTTATCCTTTGACAAGCCAACAACTATAAACCAAAACCCTAGAAACATGTGCGAGCGTTAGATCTTATAATCTCAGACTTTTGGGAATTTCTTTTGTCGACCCAACCTAAGACCTATGAGAACCAATAAATGAAATAAGAATAGGAATATGCTTGGTGATGTCCAAATGAGCTTGAGGTCACTTGTATTTATAGGCTTCCAAGGATGACCAATTTTCCATTAGGGTTGACCTATCCAAATGTGCATGTGTGGCATTTTCTTCATAAGTACACTTTCCCTTATCCAAATTTGATGATCTTTAGGTTGATTTTGGTCCTCTCGAAAATAGGAATTCAATGTAATCATCATCTCCATCAAATTTGAAAATATATCTTCTCATTTATTGAACAAGATGATTGATTAAAATTGAAAAAGTTTCTTATTTATTGAAGAAGGTGATTAGTTAAGTTGGAAAATATATCTCATTCAATGAAAATGGTGGTCGATTGAGTTATGGAGGAATGTTCTATGAGTCAGACAAAATTTATAATGTATGAACATTCATGGTTAACTCTCCATCTCTTTGAATGTTTAATTGCTCCAAAAAATTATTTATAGGAGAAAAAATTGTGAAAGTTGGTTGGTTCCTTTATGGGAGTTAGTCATTGGAGAGCTTTGAGAACTAATGGTGAGAGGAGAGACATAGCTATAGCATATTGTTGGAGGTGATAAGTTTTATTGCGGAATTTTCATGTGCATGCTTCAAGAAATGGTTGATGCAGGTTTATGAAGACATTTGATGGAGACAATTCTTGCTACGTTGGAGATTGGATGTTAGCATATTTTATACAACACACTTGTATTGTTAACATGGTGTATGTAGGAGTTTACAACTAAGCAAATCATGTTTTATTTCATATGGTTGTATCGCTGTATTCATATAGCTTGTATGGTCGTTTTTTTGATACACGATTGAGTTTTCGTATTTATATTTGTTATACTATTGATTGAGTTATGTTGAGAATATATATGTTGGAGGATTGATATGTGGATTGTAGATTTATGTATGGTATTGACTGTGTTGAGATGATGTATTGATTGCGGCTAAGATTGTGTTGGAGGGCATATATTGGAAGTTTGATATATGAGTAGATTGGTTGTAGCAGAGAGATTGTTATATGTGCAAATTTTTATTGTGAGTCCAATTTGAAATTAATGAAAAGAGGCTCATTGTTTTGTTGATTTGAGTATATGGGCCCAGTGTGAAATATTTTGAAATGGGGTCCATGAGATGTGTTGAAGGTTGGGGCTTTCAGTGAGCAAGTGGTGGCTTGCATATTTTGGGTGTAATGACATCCTTTAGGTAGCGGACTGAGAAATTGAGAGTGTTTGACTTCCATCTAATTGTGGCTAGATAGCCTAGTGCTGGTCGGGCAAGATTGATGGGAAGTAATATCTTCCAGCAGGTGTGCCCTATAAAGTCGAGGGAGTGGTGGCTTCCTGTAGGTGGTGGTCTGCAAATTTCATACAGGTTGTTGTCTAAAGCGAATAGTGACTTGGATGATTGACAACTTGTGGCTTGCACACTGGTGGTGATCAGTGAATCAGATGTAAAATTAATATGATAATAGAAGAGATGACGATGAAGACTATTTTTTGCCGATGGTTTTTACCCTTGCGCGTTCTACCTTACATCTAGTGTCTCTGTGTGTGATTGTGCCTTGATGTGTTGTTGATATTATGTTCATGTTTATTGATCTTATTACTTATGGTTCATGGTTATTTACTTATGTAGTAGTTGCTCATGTGGTTTACTCGTTCATATTTACATGTTCTCATATCCTATGTTGCTAATGAACTGCGAATGAATAGATGAATTGAGGTTTGTGTTAAGAAAGGTTAAAATTTGGTAAAATTGGTCATAAGGCACAATATTGATTCACCCTCCTCCCTCTCAGTATTGTTCAAGGTTTCTAACAATCACTTAGTCACACTCTAGGATTCCTTTTCTCTGCCTAGAATCCTAAGTGCAACATTGCAGCTCATTGTGAACCTGTTCAAACTTTATTATTTTTATCTATTCTATCTAAAAGACAATAGTTGTGTCTTTCAATTAAACATTATTTTTTTTATCCATTTTATTATTTGTTGAATAATGGTAATTATTTTTTAAAATGTTATTTAATATCAAAATGATTTTATGATTATCTAAAAAACAAATTATAAAATAAATAAATATATATTATTAATAAAGACTAGTTAAATAATGTTTATTTTTTATATAATAAATTTTATTTTTTAAATAATTTAATTTTATATTTTTCCAAAAAGTATTTTATTTTAAATTTCTTTTAAAATGTTTTATATGCAGTTAAATTTTATAATTTTATTTCAAAATATCTTTTACAATATTGAACTTCTTAATTTTATAAATCATCAAAAATTACAAATTTGAAATATTTTTGTTAATATTTTCTAAATAAAATTAAAAAAATATCTTTTAACTTGTTTTTAAATTGCATGAATCAATCATAATTATATATAATTTTACAAAACGCTAATATAACAATATTTATAAGCAAGAAGTTATTATAACCATAATTATCAAAACATTATAATAAAAATTATCAAAAATATTTATTATGTTATTAAAGAAAATTGTACTAAACAGAAAAAATAACAACCAATCCACCTAAAATAAAATCAATTAACTTTTACATATAATTAATATATTTAAATATATTTTTACATTAAATAAATTATTTTTTTATTTTATATAATAAAAAATTATTTGTAACCTATATAGTTATATTTAATTAAATTTAAATTAAACTTTTTAATAAAATTGATTATTTCATTTTCTCTTTTATTTTGTTATTCTTCACAAAATTGTTCGTGATACGATATGTACCAATTGAAATCAAATCGATATTCCGTGAGAATATAGAACTTAAACATCTTAGTAAATAATTAATTTAATTAAAACAACAAAATCAAAGGAAAAATTAAAATCAAATCGATATTCCGTGAAAATATAGAATTTAAACATCTTAGTAAATAATTAATTTAATTAAAACAACAAAATCAAAAGAAAAATTATTACCCTTAACGTTTAATAATGTTTATAATATAAATGGCTACCGAACCTATCCTGGATACCTCATTGCTTAACGGAATGTTACTCAAATTTGACTAATAATGGGATCAATTTTTCTGCAACTAAGAGAATCAATTCATACGCTCGGAATGAAAACAGTAACAATGTACTAGTTTCTTAAAGAGCTTTCACCCGTCAAAAACAGATTAATGTAGTAGTAACAAGTTGCCAGATACTAACCCTCTCATTGCCAAATTGGAATGAACTACTCCCACACTGGGCACTGTAATCTGTAACAGTAAGAGACATCAAGCATCTCGAGCGACAAATGTTCAACACCTTCCACCTCTTCTAACTGCAAGCACCCTGCTACATCCAGCTTTCGAAGCCTTCTCGCATGCTCCAGCCCCCTGATTCTCTTCAGCTGCACACAACAGTATGCCCGTAGCTTTTCCAAACATACCAATGCTGCCATACATGGCAGCTCCTCTAGCTCAGAGCAGCCAAAGATACTGAGGATTCGAAGTCTTGTACACCGCTCCAAGCCCCGTATGTTCTTCAGGTGCACACAGCTGCCTGCCCATAGCTCCTCCAGACATAGCAATGCTTCCATAGCCGGCAGCTCTTGTAACTGGGAGCACCCTTGGACAACTAGCTTTTGAAGCTTTGTCGCATGCTCCAGCCCCCTGATTCTCTTCAGCTTCACACAATCGAGTGCCACTAGCTTTTCCAAACATACCAATGCTGCCATACATGGCAGCTCCTCTAGCTCAGAGCAGCGAGAGATAAGGAGGATTCGAAGTCTTGTACACCGCTCCAAGCCCCGTATGTTCTTCAGCTTGACGCATCCGTTTGCACCTAGCTCCTCCAGACATAGCAATGCTTCCATAGCCGGCAGCTCTTGTAACTGGGAGCACCCTTGGACAATTAGCTTTTGAATCTTTGTCGCATGCTCCAGCCCCCTGATTCTCTTCAGCTTCACACAATCGAGTGCCACTAGCTTTTCCAAACATACCAATGCTGCCATACATGGCAGCTCCTCTAGCTCAGAGCAGCCAGAGATAAGGAGGATTCGAAGTCTTGTACACCGCTCCAAGCCCCGTATGTTCTTCAGCTTGACGCATCCGTTTGCCCATAGCTCCTCCAGACATAGCAATGCTTCCATAGCCGGCAGCTCTTGTAACTGGGAGCACCCTTGGACTCTTAGCTTTTGAAGCTTTGTCGCATGCTCCAGCCCCCTGATTCTCTTCAGCTTCACACAATCATTGGCACATAGGTCTTCCAAACATACCAATGCTGCCATACATGGCAGCTCCTCTAGCTCAGAGCAGCCCCAGATACTGAGGATTCGAAGTCTTGTACACCGCTCCAAGCCCCGTATGTTCTTCAGCTGCACACATCCCTTTGCCCATAGCTCCTCCAGACATTCCGGCAACTGGAGGGGTTCCTGGGAAAACGAAATGTTCACGTTTTTCAAACACAACAAAGATTTTTATACGTGTATCTTGATTTTCTTCTACATAACCTTTCTAATTCATTCGATACGTTGCGGTGCAATCTTAATAGGGACTAAATATACAATGTTGACACAACAAATTCCTATTTACCTGTAATTCACCTTCCCCTTCCCACAGTGTGTTTAATTTGCTGTCGGACACATCTAGATACTTTAAATTCTTCACACCAACCCAGGAAGGCAGGGTCGAGTGGGGACACTCTCTCCATGTGAGCCACAAGAGATTTGTTAACTCCACCTTCCTCAAAATGCATTCCAAGAGATCATTTTCAGTATCAAGAATTTTCAAATTCCTGAAAATCCTTTCCAGATCAGCTATATCAGTAGCAAAAAAGCCAAAAACATTATCTTCATCATGTTCACCGTGAACCATCCGAATTCCCCGCACAGGCACAGACCTTATTTCCTATCCATTGTTAAAAAGAACAATCGTTATTACATGTTCATTCAATAATCGATCCAAAAGTCATAATTTATAAAGGACTGAATAACTGAACACTTACAGAATCTAACAAATTACCAACGACGTTCTTAGTCCTATGCCAAAGTCGACGCGGAGCCGAAGACTCAGCAAATTCTATTCTCAAATCCCTAACGTGGTCATGCATACTTATCCTGTTGAAACTGTCCAGTTCTACTAAACACTTATTTTGGAGGGTTTGAAAACCCTTCCTTCCTCTCCAGCCTGAGCTGTTCCATATTCCTATGGCCGTCTCTTTCTCTGCTCCTATCAAGTAGCATGCTATGTCTAAGAATATTTGTTTTTCCTGAAAATTAAGTTTATTATAACTTAGTTCAAACCTTTTATGGATCTCTTTCGGAAGTATGTCTTGGAGACTCCCCAATTCATCTTCCCAGTCAGATTGGTCTCTTCCATAAAGTAGTGCCCCAAATACTTTTAAAGAGAGGGGCAATCCCTTACAAGCTTCCAAGAACCGATCTACTAAAGCTTCAAATCTTGGCCTTGGATGCGGCTGGCTGAAGGCGTAGGAGCAGAAGAGAACTCGTGAGTGGTCTGGGTTAAGTTCTCTCAACCAATAAATGGATGAATTTTCAACTTTTGAGCTTATGAGGATTTGCTTATCTCTCGATGTGATCAATATTAAGCTATGCGGGTGGAGATCGCGGATTTCAACTGGCAAAAGTTCTTCTACTTGATTCACATTATCTACATCATCTAATATAACTAAGGCATTAAAAGATTTGAGAGGCTCTTTGAGCATCTCTGTACCTATACCAACATTGTTTACTGGCTCATCTTTTGAGGTCAAGCTTTTAAGAAGTTCTTTTTGCAGCAAATTTAATTTGCCTTCAGCCCAGTAATCTTTGACGTCCTGCAAAAAGCACGATTTCTGAAAACTAGATTTTCTCCTATTGTAAAATTCTTTAGCCAATGTAGACTTTCCTATGCCACCTAAACCCCAGATCCCCAACATCTGAGATCTCCCACTCTGCTGTTGCTGCAATCCCACTTTATCTTCAAAATCTCTCAGTTTCTCGTCCAAACCTGTTGGATATTTGGCGACGTGCAAATCTGGTTTTTCCTTTTTCAGTATCTCCAACAGCATTTTTACCATCTTATCTAGCAGCACCACCTCCACCTCCTCGCTAATTTTTCAGAAGAACATAAATAGAATTGTGAGAAACCAACGTCTATTTCTACTTATTGAACATAAAATACTACCATATCAAAAGCGATGGAAGGTTGAGTTCTCACCCAATATTGCACGCCTCCAGCTCAAAACCGCTGAAGTCTGCGACCCGAGAAAGTGCATTTCTCCACTTTTTAATCTTCTTGGAGCCATATCGTGGCTGCTTTTCCTGTGTTTTCTTCTTTGCCAGGTTTTGTAGGTCTTGAGCATATTTCGAGTTTTTACCGCGCGTCCACCGAACCTCATAGGGCGGGACACCGTAAAAGACAGGAATGGTTGGAGCCCCTGTCTGCAACATTTGTAGGAGCTCATCTAGGCACCAATTTGATTCAGCATATCCGCGAGACAAGATGGCCACGTGGACAGAGGCGGTGCTGATAGCTTGTTTTATTTGAGAGGGAAAATTGTATCCCTTTGCATCTCCTTCTGATCCAGAAAGGCGCTCACTTGGTTTTCGAGAAGGCGAAGGTAGAGAGGCCTGGCGAAGGTTTTCTTCGTATCAGGACCTCTGTGGTTTATAAACACTTGGTACCTCTGATTGTTGCTGGGATGAGTAGCGGTGGAGGCAGAGGCAGCGATGGAAGACGATGCAGCCATTGCAAGTTGGAAAACAGAAGTAAAAGTGGTAGGTAGTGTTTGTCGATGCTATGGACGCAGGAAATATGTTATGGTTTCAGAAGCGCACTGAGATTGTTGTGAGGATCGGTATGCACACACATTAACCCTACCACTGAACTATGTGCGGGTTTTCTCCTTTTTTATTCTTTATAATTAAAGAACCAGGTCCCATATCGACCACTAAATTCTCGGACACGTTATTCAAACTATATGCTGACAGTCAAAGACTTCTGGTGGCTGTATAGGCCATTTAGCCTTCCACAGAGATGCTAACCCCGTATGTGTAGACTTTTCTATTTCTTTTGTTTTTAACATACTTTTAAATCCCTAAACAAACGGACGGTCATTATCAAAAGACTATCATCAAATTACTGTAATAATAAAGTTCATTATTTGATTGGTTGGAATTAAACTTTAGTTGAGAGTATAACAAGCATATTTAAGATAAATTCAATTAACTATATATAAAAATATTTTAATAAAGACTAATATGTTCTGCCTATTTTGAATTCAATCGCTTCTGAGTAGACGAGACGGTGGTGGAATTCTGACCCGCATGTATTCTCTACATTTTACTTTTCACTGTGTGATGTTGCGTGTATAAGCCGATACGCAAAGGGACAAGCTTGGGGTCGCACAATTCATGGATGTCACTACCAATTTAAAAGTAAAGCGCGTGGGAACTTGACTGGAGAGGCGAAGTGGAAAATTGACTGGCCAATTCCTCCCAAAAAGCAAAGGTGTCTATCTAGTGAGTGGTGGGACAATAAACGTGGACCAATTAGTCCAAAAAGTAGAGGTGTCCATTCAACTTTTTGCAATGGTATACAACTGTGATTTGTGTGATAGTTAGTAAACCTTCTCCCACAGGGCAGTGCCGTCCATTCAATTGCTTTTTCTTTTTTGAGTGGGTGAATACCGTTGTTTGAGCATCTTGTCCGTCACTGGTGTGTAATCTTGGCTTCTGAATGGACGATGGTGGAATTATAGTCGGCACGCGTTCTGCACTGTTTTCTTGCTTTCAGTGGTCCCTACCACAATAACACTGTAAAGTAAAACGCGTGGACACTTGATTGGAAAGGCCACGTGAACATTTTTTTCTATGGGCCGGTGACTGTTTAATGAATAGTATATCAGTGGTGAGGGTAATAACGCGTACATATACGTCTATCTCTCACGATAACAGGTTGTTAGAACACTGATAGAAAATTTGTAAATTTATTCTAAACACCGAAATTTTAGAAAAAGAAAGAATTATAATTATATTTATAGGGTTTGTGGGTATATTTTCGATAAAGTCTAAATTCAAATTTTTTATATTCAAATTAAATTTATTATTGGAGTAGCATG